>QYAH01000121.1:0-60271 GCA_003988945.1 Chaetoscypha palmicola | reverse complement strand
CAAGTAATTACCGTACAAACTACGGGCGCAACTGTGACGCTTCTCAAACCAACTATGCAACTCCTACCTCGCCGTCGCCTACCTCGCCGTCGCTGTATTATGTATATATATACTTAAAAAATCGTAGTGTTGTGGAATTACAAAAACGCTCTGTATACTATAACACATGTATATTCAATTACACCCTACTAAAACAACTATATACACTATAATTACACTACTCCTTCCGTTATTCTCGCTCCTATTACGTATCAACCTCTCCTTCCGCATCTTGTGTATAAACCTCATACCCTCTAATTAATCGTAGTAATCTTCCTTGGGAATCTAGTCTATGCTATACAAATTGGGAATCAATTATAGGCATACCATCTACTCCTAACTACTGAGAATCTGTTACCGATTCTCCCTCGGCGTCCTAAGTGTGCACGTCAATTCTACCAATTTGACTACGAATTCGTAGTGTTGTGTAGGAATATTATGTAGCTGGAATTACCTCTTCCTTACTATATAGCGACGGCGAGGTAGGAGTTGCATAGTTGGTTTGAGAAGCGTCACAGTTGCGCCCGTAGTTTGTACGGTAATTACTTGTATTATGTGGGGGGTTCTATGCTACGTAGAAAAACGTCTATGCTACATAGCAAAAGGCTTTATTGCTCAAGTACTCAAGTTATTTTTGTCTAACAAACTCCTATGCAGGTGGCCCTCAGGAGTCGTCACACTTCAAACGGGATTCTCCTCCTTCGTGCTATGATTATCCGCTGCTACTTCAGTATGTTTAATCCCATCGCCTTTTCGAATGTCAACCCAGCCCATGAAGGGTGTGATCAGGAATGCTATGATACCGCAGGCAATGCCGACATAGAACACCTGGTCAATGCTATTGGCGTAGGCCAGGATGATGCCTGGGAGCTCGCTCGCAGATACGATCGTGCGGAACTCCGTGGCGCCTACTGAAATAACCAAATCAGCATTCACTGAAGGCGCGTGTCTAGGTATTTGGTCGCGGAGACCCTCGTCCAATATAGTATTGGAGACAACAAGAGTGATTGAGTTAAGCAGTGATTGGGCAAACATCATCAGGGAGTTGGCCATTGAGAGCTCAGAGGTTGCTAAGCCCGCTTGCATGGCGATAATAGGCTAGTAAGATTGTTAGTAAGAGCTTAGCTTGAAAGAAACGTGAACTGACCATTTGCATACATAGTCCACGGCCGGCACCTGCGATAATCTGGTAGCCTACCCATTTTCCGAGATCGGTGGAGGGATCCAGTGTCGAAAAGAGACCAGCACCGATTGCAGCTAGAGCTGTCCCAATCATGGCATATGGGATAACATAACCTGTTTTTGACACTGATCACAGAGAAGAAAATAATTAGTAATGTCTTGGAAGGATGAATGTGGAAGAGAAAGGTAACTTGCCCAAAACTCCAGACACAACAGCGAAGACGAGCTGCGGAAGAATACTAGGAATCAGATGGATACCGCTAGTGAGGGGCGAGGCGTTTTGTACAGCTTGGAAATAGAGAGGTAAGAAGTAGGTGGTCATGAAGAGGACAGTCATCGAGAAAGCTTGATTCGTGCAACTCGTCCATACTGGCCGTTTGACGACCATCGAAATAGGGATGAGAGCATCATCGCCGAGTCGCCAATTCCAAGCAAACCACACAAGAAAGGTGACACCAGAGCCACAGAACAAGCCTATCACCGTGGATGAACTCCACGTCTCACGATTCCCGCCATATTGCAAGGCCAACAATAGCTGTATCACGGCAGGTGCAAAGAGAGCACAGCCCACAAGATCGAGATAGCGATGGAGATTAGGTAACACCTTACGTGGAGGCTCCTTGAACATCTGATCGGGGATCCTGCTGAAAACAAGCAGTACGACGGTAACGGCTCCCACGGGAAGGTTTATATAAAAACACCATCTCCAGGAGCTATACTGAGTCAGGACTCCCCCAATGATAGGGCCCAGTACAACCCCAAGCTGCGAGAAACCCAAGAGCATGCCAGTTGCAGCAGCGCGCTTTTCCAGAGGTAACATGCTGGCGAGAATGGTCATTGCACCCTAGGAAGGGATTAATAGTGTACGCCAGAAGCACTCAATTAAATGATACATACACTGAGTAAGCCGGAGCCTCCGGCACCTGCAATCGCACGACCCACGATGAGCATAGTAGAACTGGTAGCAGCTCCGCATATGACGGAGCCAACCTCGAAGATAGCGAAAAAGCCAATATACGACCACTTTGAGCTAAAGTAGGTGAACACTTTCCCTGCCAATGGCGTTAGGGCCGCGCTGCCGAGTTGGTAGGCACTGCCGTACCAACCCACGTCAGGCAATGAATGGAAGTCATTCGTGATCTGAGGAACTGCCGTAGCGATGATCGAAATATCGAGGAACAACAGTCCAGCGGCTAGAGTGATAGCAACGTTCACCAAGAACAGGCGTAAACCGGTAACATATTGTGGCTGCCATTCAGGAGAGCTAGGGCTCTCGTTTGTAGCGACGACATCTATTGCTCCTTGGCTTGGGGTACTGGATGTGGCAAGACGGGTAGAGTCTCGTTTTTCGCTTTCAGATTCTGTTGACATGTTGAATTGGACGTGTATTCGTGCTTGAAGTATCGGGGACCATCGAATTAGGTAAAGTCTCTAAAGTAAGGATGAACGCAGAGTGCAAAGGAGCCACACTTCTCGAATCGAACGTCTATGCATGCGTATAAGTCTCGAATGAAGTATCAGGTCAAGATGAAGTGGAATTCGTGCGTCTTCAGAGGAGCTGCGCTTCCGGCAAGTATAGCTCTGTGGTAGGAGATGGATGAAACCCGATCGCGAAATCCGCACTAGGAAACAGAGGGAAAAGGGGCATGATGGAGTTCACCGAAGATCCCCGCTCGCTGTTCCCCATCAGATTGACATCATAACAGTGAAGCTCGTGGTGCTGCAAGGAGAGTTAAATGAACAACTGCTGAACAATGTATAGAGTGGTCGCAATAGCCCGAGCGTTTATAAATCTTTCGGGTCGTTGATATGCAGGTGCACAACGTTAACCACAAGCCACCCATTCGATCCTTGCTGCTTGGGGCTATGTATCCACTCTGCAGCCAAATATACAACGAATCCACCAGTTTTGATTCTTCCCACCAAGATGGAAAGATCGAAGTCGGGAGAGTGGTGGATTGCTACCGCCGTTGGTTAGGTAATCGATGGGCTAGGGGTCTCGGATCGGATTTCGCCAATCCCGTACGCCAATCCCGCTCCCTTTACTCGATCACTGACAAAGAGCAACCCCGTTACAATCTTTACAATCAACGGATTTCGCACCTCCATTAAGATGCTCAACTAGCCACATCACACTCTCCCGCCTTCAATGTTCTCTCCATGCCCATGTCGATATCCACATCATTGTCCAGCCGTCGTTACTCAACTCCGTCCCCACGCAGTCTACAGAACGTTGCGCCGTCTTGACCACAACGAAATCCGTTCCCGACTTGAACAAGGCTTCTGATGTAGTTCACAATGGAGAGAACTGACGCTGTTGAGCCGACTGGAATACCTGCATCATACGGGCAGACTTGCGTTAATTGTTCTCGAGCCAAACACAGGTGTATCTATCGTGTCGATGATGGTCGTAGCTGTGAAAGGTTAGTAGGAAACGCAGCCAACCTTGGAACCGCGGGCCTTCCACCAGACATCCAAAATATACACGTGACTGACAGACGGAGGTAGATGTCAGCGACTAGCAAAGGAGTGCGTTCCGTATATCTCGGTGAGGAAGTTGTCTAGTAGGCGCGCTCCCAGCTCTCGAACGTCGCAAGCCTCACAGATAAAGCAGTTGGAGGAAAAGGTCGAGGATCTAGTTTCTCTACTCACAAACCAGACTTCAAATTCTCGCTCTATACCAGAAGCCATTGGTATCAGGACACCCACTTCTAACACACAGGATGCCTCCCCAAGTAGTGTCGACGAAGATTCTTCCGGATCTGCAGTGTATATTCATAATTCTTCAACGACCTCATTGCCACTCTCTACAAGAGATTCCACTGTCACCGGATTCTCAGATACCAGTATATCTCACGTGGACATCCCCCCTATCCTCACATCCTCCTTCGAGCCAAGTCCCTTAAAGGCCGAGGAACGGTTTTCTTTCTTTCAGAAACACATGCTCAACCAATTCCCCTTTGTGTACTTTCGTCTGGACACGACTGCCAGGCAAGTCCGCGAATCGAATCAATTTTTGTGGTTCAACATCATGACCGTTGCCGCTGAGTCGGCAGACAACCAATTCGCTATGAGCGATTGTATCAAAAAGTTCGCTTCCCAGAAGCTGGTCGTGGATAACGAAACCAGTATTGACTTATTGCTTGGTTTACTCGTTTTCGTTACATGGTATGCTTGCCTGCTCCCCGATCCTCCTAGGGTATCAGCAGAAATTGATTGCTAATTTACGAGTTCATAGGTTTCATTTTCACAGAAGAGAAAAGCCAATACTTACTATCATGTGCTCACTTGCTACTTCTCTTGTCTGCGACTTGGGTCTAAATAGGGCTCCTACCAAACCTCCTCCTCCAACTCCATGTGTCAAGGACAAGCCATCACCGCCACCAAGTCTCAGAAATATGACAGAACGCCGAGCAGTCTTGGCATGTTTTTATCTCACCTCACAGTAGGTCAAGGTCCTGGGGTAGTTCTCTTTCCAATCGCTGACGATGTGTGAGGAATTTAGAACGGCGTATACACAGAAGAAGATCGATGCGCTAGAATGGACTTCTCACATGGATGAGTGTCTTCTTGTGGTCGCTCAATTCCCCGAATGCCCAGGTGATGAGCAGCTGGCGGCTCAGGTAAAGATACAACTGATTTTTCAGCAAGTTACTCGACTCCTTGGGACGTCCCGAGATGAAGTTCCTCAAAGTTCGTACTTAGGGGCTCTGGAGTCGCAGTTGGAAAAGATAAAGATGCAAATGTCGCCGAGCCTGAAACAAAACAGTAAGTTCAACTAATGTTCCCCACCTGTGGAAAGTGTATAATACCAGTTTTCATGTAGACAATATCACCAGCCAAATTCTCTACACAGAGCTCGCAATCCAAGATGTCACCCTAAGCAAAACACACATTTCAGCCTACACTCCCAATTACCACCGCCATCAGCTGCTCAATAAGAACCTCGACACCATTGCTCATTGGTTTGACATTTTTTTGGCCGTTCCGCTCAACCTCTACACCAGTTTGACCTTTTCTCTCTGGTGCCACAGTATGTATATTCTAGCTTTTCATCTAGCACCACCTCGTATGATCTGTGTACCCCATACTGAACAGCTCTTCAAATTCTCGTTTCAATCTGTTTTCGTTCGTTGTCGTTGCCTTGAATAGTTCTAAACAACGAGATAACTGACCTTCCGATCCCATAGTGGCACACTGCCTAGTGCTACTCTACCGTCTTTACGTCCTCGACAACCCAGCATGGGACCGAACAGCAGTATATGCGCGTATGGACTTGTTCGCATTATGCGATCGCTTATCCTCCACCTTTGATGACACGGCAGCGCAGCGTCAATCAAAACAGCACTTTCAGCAGACTGCTCCTGAAGACATCTTCGCCAAGTTTGGTAAGATGGTTCGGTCGATGCGGATAGGATGGCTGGCCGATGTGCAAGCAGCAGATTGGAAGGACGGTATCTCACACACGCAGGCTCCGTGGCTAGGTGAGGGTCTGAATGTTAATGCGGGTACGTGGGATGGGAGTACGATGATGACTGACGACGCTTGGTTACAAGAAATCTTCAATGGGGCGTTGTAACTACAATTTTCGAACATGGCTCATTCTGTCATTCTAAAATGGATGTTCATGTTTTCGAGGAGAGAAAACCCTATAGAGTTGGGATACGCACGCTAGTAGAGCCATAAACTAGGCAGACCTCAGTTTCCCATGTCTCCTGGAGGATCCAAGTGCTCGCTTAAATGCCAGCAACCTCCGTGTAAGAACAATTTGTGATCCTGTCACAAAACTTGATGGTTTCCGCTCCGGAGGTTACTCCAGACGATTATTCAGTATGCAAGCAGCGCACTCATTTACCTATACTCAGTAATGGAGGATGAACAAGGGTTTGATTCTGCGCGTAGCTGCTTGAAAAGTAGCTACAGTCCAGCAGAGTTTTTGTTCGCTCCATATTGAAACCTGTACGTGTCTACTGGGTCCCAATAGCTAACCACTACTACTCGAGATACAAATAACAGACTCAGACTAGCGATTACCAAAAGAAACAAGGATCACCTCCTTAAACCATCACTGTCTTGTGAGGATCCACAAAGCCTGCATCAGTCTTAGGGCCGATACTACTCTCCGACAACTCCTCACCGATGAAAAGAGCCAAAATGTCCTTCCCGTCGCCTTTCCCACTCCCACCGACCATGCTTGGTTTGTACGCCTGACTCGGTCTCACAAGGCCGAGCTGCCCCTTAACAAGATTTGGAGTCAATCCATCAATGACGTCTGACTCGATGTTATCAATGTGCACCATGTCATCTGTCCTCAGCATCTGACGGGCTCGAATTTGATTCAAAATACGCATTTGTTCCGGGGTAAGAACAGATTCGAGCTCCGCGGTGGCGAGGGCATACTTTTCGTCGCTCATGTCGCTGGGGTCGGCAATGGCGAGTGAGCGCATTTTTTCGAGAAGCTCTGTTTTGTCCGACATGTTGATAGGAGCGAAAGCGCCCATGCAGAAATTGAGAGTTTCCGAAACTTCGGCTTGGGAAAGTTTACCAGGGACATCTACTGAGCCGTGGATTACTGGTTAAGAAAGAATTATTAGTTCGGGATGCCAGATGTAAGTGAAGATGGTTCGTACCTGGTCTGAAATGCTTGAACGCTCTCTCAAAAGACTTTTCATCCCAATCTGTGATGATCGGCTCATCCTTCTCATTAATTTGCCGCAGGGCACTGGAAACAATGATCAGAAAGCGAGTGTAGGACTCAGAGATCTTCTTCGAATGCCACGTTGCTGCTTCAAGCTCCGTGATCTGGCCTTTAATGGAGGCACATATTGTAGTTGCAGCTGAGAGCCCTCCAGTCAAAGCCAGATGGACACCAGAGGAGAAAAAAGGGTCGATGAAGCATCCTGCATCGCCTGCAATACGGGTATATGGCGTGGCGTACGCCGGAGCGTTGTAAGACCAATCCGACGCGGTCTTGATCTCTGTTACAAGCGTGGCATCTGCGAGAAGAGGTGCAAGACCAGGTGTGTTCTTGATGCTCTCAAGGTAAATTCCTTTACTATCCATCCCCGTTTCCTTCTTTCGCTGACTCAAAACCTTTCGGTTAATGACAACACCCACGGACCACTGTCCGTTATGAAGCGGGATAAACCACGTCCATCCACTAGCATCAGCTAAGGCTTCAAAGTACGGACAACCCTCGCGAACAGTGCCTTTGTGGCATATGCCGCCATTGGTCCAGTATCCCCAATTCGCTACGCTTTGCAGCTGGTCTCCTGTGTTGAGGCTGCGGTTTTTCAAATACTTGGTACTGACAAGTCCCTGACGACCGGTGGCATCAACAAGGTAGTCGAACTCGATAGTTCCAGTGCTTTTCACATCATCTTTGCTAGACCACGTGGCGCATTTTGGACGTCCTAGGTCCGGAATCTCGCAATCGGGGTCGGTGCTGCAGGGCATGCCCGAAGGGACGAATTCGAGAGAGTTCACTTTGACACCATCGAAGATGTGAGCTCCACTCTCACCTGCATGACGGAAGATAATATCATCAGACTCAGATCGGACGACGTTGTAAGTATATCCATTTGGACCTCCAGCAGCAACGAAGTCGGTATCTGTAATGTCTCGCTTAGCAAGAATCCCCTTCTAAGGAGAACTGAAAGCTTTCAGGGACATACAGGCTGGTGGCTTCGAATTAAGCTTGAAGGACGCTCCCCTCTATATTACGCATCATATTGCAAGTCAGAACGTATTTCTACTTGTCATTTCGCCAAAGTCTATACATGCCTTAACAGTAAATCCATGCCCGTCAAATTTCTCATCACAATCGATGAACCGCATATAGTGCCTCATACTCGGCAACATACTTTCTCCTACATGATAGCTATCCTCCAAGGCATCAGCATTCCGTCTTCACAGGTGTACAAAGCCCATATGTGTGTACAATATCAACTGACCGAGGGAATTTCTCTGCTTCAAGAAGTACAGTATCCACGCCTTCACGAGCAAGCGCGCACGCAGCGTACGAGCCTGCTGGCCCACCGCCGATCACAAGAACGGTAGTCTTTTGAGGGATTTCCATTTTTACAATGTTGATCCGATATTAATTTGGTTTTGGTTTTGTGATGTTGTTGTTTTGTAATACGGGCAGGAGCGATGATGCGGCATAACTACATAAGCTCGAGGTGTTATAAAAAGCACAAAGACAAGAGTTGAACCTAGTTCTCGCTCACGTCTCTAGCACTTCGAGACCGAGAGGTCCGAGACACCGAGGCCGAAGCTTGTTAAAATGCTATGCCTATCATTGCCTCGCCCTGCAGTATAACCCTGATAACAGACATACACATGCACTGCTCCACTAGCAACGACCAAAAAATAAAATATCCCTATAGGCTGGCGAGTTGCGGGCATATTTACAGATCTAGCGATGGCATGCATGTCCAGTCGCTTAATCTCAAGAAAACTCCCCTTTGAGAAAGTCCGGGGTAAGTGCATGGCGTAAGAGGAGGAAAGATGTAAGCATTTTGTTTTAGCGCGTACGAGACCATATCTATGAGCGGGGCTACAGGACTACTCGCATGAACGAAGTCCATGGGATCTTGCGCTAGCTAGATCACAGTAGGAAGAGTTATCTTCACATAATAGCGGTTTAACAATGAATGTAAGCACAGCTAGATTGGATAAATAAATCTCATTCAGTGCAGGTGACTTTTCTACACACACCTAATCATTTAGGTATTCTTTAATTTATCTAGGCAGTGTCTAGAATTTTCCGAGCAGCATTGAGGGTATGAATTGCGAATTTTGTTCGGGTATTAGAGGTCTTCATTCATCGTGTGACTTTCCTCACGCTTGCTCGGCTCTTTCAGAGAATCTATTCCGAAAGTAATAAGAGGTAAAGGGATTTAGCGTATGCTCAGGCGAAAAAGAAGATATAGAGGATCCCCTCCGTATCTGCTCCTAGCGAGTAATTCTCGTGAGACATATGATATACTATCGACGTCTAGTACCTACGTTGCAAACAAATAACGTCCGGCTTCTATCTCACTTCTACGCCGTACAGGGTGTAATAGCTAAATTCAAAAAAGACATATTTCAAAGACTTTTGGAAGGGTGACCTTCTCTTTCAGATATTTACATATGCTATCAGTACTGAAGTACTGGAAATTAACACTGCTCCTGTACTACAATGATCCATCCACCGGGGTTCCCAGAACCCATTACGCTGTGGGCTGACTCAACGAGCTGTATGTCCTTTTCTAAAGAGAAGGAATAGCAACATATCCGATTTTTTTCAGAAAGGTTGCGCAAGGCTGTAAGAGCAGAGCTGTGTGCGAGATGTTCCGTGGTAGTCACGAGTTCATGGTGTTCATGAATACCATATGGTGTTTATGAATATAATATAACTCATTAGTACTATATAGTATTCATGAACACCACGATGTGATATACAAGTTCACGAAATCTGACCCCTATAGCTGAGATTACTATTACTACCTAGGTCTCTAATAAGGGGGAGTATATGCCGAAAGGGTTGAAAACTGTCGATCGTACCGACGAGGGCGCCACAACTATAAAGTTGAATAAACAAATATTAGCTATATATAGTAATAGTATCTAGAATAATCCTTAATCTAACTAAATCGCTTAGCCCTAAGTATAACATTTATAATACTATAGAGTTGAGCCGCGGTATAAGTTACGCTATAGCGACAACACTAAGACTCACGACCTCTTAAATCTCGAAAATTTACGTTCCGTGGTATTCACGAATACCATGGAACAGATGTCCAACTTCACCTCCTAAATGCCCAGGGCCTTGTATCGTATCTCGACCAGATGGCATGCGCTAAAACTTTGACGCGATCGAGTTTTTTTCGGACGGAGTCGGGAATCTCCGGGTCTATTATCAGCTGGTAGATGACAAAAAGATCAGAAAATCTTGTTATCAGCAGGACTTTAGCTAGTTCGTTCGAAGTGGTGTTGTCATAAATGATGCACAAGTTGACTCGCCGATTGGCGCTTCACGGCCAGAACACCTAAACGGGGAATTAGAGGTATTAACCTTACTATTTGAAAGAAGAAAAGCTGATGAGCGATAGATTACGCTTCTTTAATTAAACGAAGAGAGGTTCATTTGCAAGGTAGGCCATGTATATGCGCATGTAGAGTTCCACGTAAAAGCTAACCTAACTTAGTCAAGTGAATATAGCTTCTTTTCCGCTGGTGACTTAGTTCGAGTAGTTAAACCATGGTTTTTATGTAAAGTATTAGGCCCGAAAATAAGTGGTCTTTCTCGCGTAACCCAACTTGCCGGCGTAAGACTAGCTAACAAATCTTATCTCCTTTGTGTATAACAGGAGGAAACCAGTGACACTGGGTCGAGTGCTCTTCGAGAAATGCGTTTCTACGATAATGGAACCATATCTAGGCGGCAAACTGCCGTCACCTCGGATGCAGTGCTTGGTACACCCCTTTGTGCTATTTAAAACAGCATTTCTTGCTCGATTTGCTTGTACTATCAAGATTCTACCATGGGTCTCTGCGAGGTGACTGGTCTCAAAGCAGATGCGTGGAGTGATTCTGGTGAGCTTATTCTAGTTTGGTCTGTTTGGCCTATATCACCATTGACCAAGTTGTCGAAGACGCTAGGCGCGCCCTAATGCAAGACTTTATGCCGATGGGACTAAGCGGAGAGAATCTTGTACTTTACGGACAACCCATAGTAGCATTCGAGCGAAGTACCGGAGCACAATTGATTTGCTTCCTTGTTCCTAAGGAATATATTATCCTGTTCATGCAGTACTGTTGAATCAGTGTTGTCTTAGACCGAGTATGGGAGGATGTTACAAGTTACAAGGCATATGATTTAAATTCCTTCCTTATCACCCCTACATACCTTTTGCTTCTTGTCACTCCAGACATTTCACGGCCCCTCAATTCTTAACATCATTTCGATAATTATGTCTATCGCTTAGCTCTCACGATTCGAGAACAGTTTCCGCTGATCTCGAATACGCCGATATCTGCTATCTTTCGTCACACAAGGGGCTCGACATTCCATATAGACATTTTTACCGTCATCTCTGGAAATGGGCATAATATCTCTCGATTCCCGTACGAATATCCGCACTGGAATCGTCCGATTAACCTACTTCAATCCTACCAAAACGGTACCGATATTGCAGCATGCCAACACAAGGGGCCTAACATAACAACTCACAGTCTAATATGTCTCTTCTATCAATCTGAGCATAGTAACATCAAGCTACTACCGCTTGCTCCCAATCGAAGTACAGCGAGCAAAGAAATGGCAGCTGATATTCAGCTTCCTATCGGTTTGCTAGTGACTGTTGATAGAGTAACGAAGGAAGGTAGCAACAAGGCGCCTCGTAATTTGGAAGATTTACTAGAAGAGACAACCTCACAAATTAATTCACTGCTGAATGATGTTGCTCGTGTGACTACTGTCCTGGAGTCCGAAAAGCAAAGAAGCTAAGCATTAGCCGCCGAGCTTAAGATAGCCCACGCCGAGTTAGCTCAGAGTCGAGAAGAGAACTACAACTTACATACTCGGTAAGATGGTTCAATTTCAATCTCTAGATCGAACTATCCGTTTAGATTCTGTGATATAATAAGTGGGAATGCTATGGCTAATTGCACTCTAAGGCAGAATACATTGACGGCTGTTCCATCCGAGCTTGAAAAGGATTATTCTCCACATGCTCCTGTCGGATCTGTAGATGAGGTTGAAAACTCTCGTTCCAACCATACGTCTTACCGCCACCTTGATGTACTGTATTCAATTCGAGAATTTCGGTATTCGCGGGACGAGACGTTGATTCTGATTATCTCCGAGGACGAATCGATCACTATATGGGATGTATATGAGCAAAAGGTAGTTGTATCGCGTATAGCTGAGTCCTTAGGTATCATCTACGTTGTAGAATTCTCAGACGATAGAAATACGTTGTGGTATGTCTCTTCTGATATCCTCAAAATATGGATATGGAAAACCACAATAAACCCGTATGTGGAGCACCTTACAAGCCCGTTCTCAAGTCCAGCTTCAGTATTAGGGTCACCGATACCGTTACTCCATAGAGTGCGTTTGTCTAGTCTCATTTTTGCCATATCGGACGATGGGAAGTTTCTCTGTGTTCCAATAAAGGATGATTTAAGATAGTGGTAGCTCGCGCCGCTATCACAACAGCCCAACTACTCTCTGACATGCAAGCTTCAGGTTATTACGGTCTTAAAGTTCTCACCAGATAGCCAGTTTATAGCCTATGTCTCTCGGGGCGATATGATCGACGTCTCCAGAATCCACAAGAAGCGTATCATCGGCCTTCATGGTCACACGAGAACGATTACCACGTTCAGTTTTTCGCCACTGGGCAAAATAATCTGTTCAGGAGAGCTAGACGGTAAAATCAAGATTTGTAATTGGAGAGAGGAGACCTGCCAGGCGACTTACGACACTGGATACGCAAACATCTGGTCTCAAGCTCGCTTCTAACAATGAGCGAATTTTGGGGTCATTTGGCGACAACACTGTTCGCGTCTGGAACTCGAGTCTAAAGAAAGAAGTTCACCAGTCCATTGGAGGTTCTGTCATAGAACTTTCGCCAAATGGCAGGATGCTCGCTACTTCATGTCCGAATAGTAGAAGGGTGAACTTTCATAGAGTGGCAGGGAATTATGTAGTGACAAACGCGCCGCCGGATATCAACACGCCAGTCCTCGATACCATTAAGAGTATCTAGGAGTAGGCAAAAATATTAGTTTTAGTACTAATTTTGTTATTTGATTTTGCTTTTGATCACTACCCCTCATTAGATTCAATCAGGTTTACTCATGTAATACGTTAGGTGAGAATAAGCGAAGAGGTTGTCTAAGTCCGAGCGACATGGGAAAGGGAATACGAAGTGTTTACGAAATGATCTATTATCGTGGGTATAAACATGCTCCATTTACCAAGTCCAGCAATATAGCCAGTATGCCGCTGAAAATTTCCACAGCCACATCATATCATCATATCATCATTGTTCAACTACCAGTCTCCACATTAACGCTCCTGTCAATCAACGTCGGACTACCGGGGCTCGTTCCCAGCGTTGAATCCGTCTCAACACTCATCCCTCGTCCCAATGGACTACCTCTGATTCCGTCTTTCTCTTGCTTAACCCTTTGCAATGGTCGTGTTGATTTTCTTACTGGCCGATAGGGGCTATCTGGACTCGATGATGGCACATCTGAAAGAGTTCGTCTCAGACCTGGAGAGTTCGTCTCACGAGTTCTGAGAAGCCATGGTTCTGGCGTTTGTCGTCGGCTACCTGTTTCAACTGACGTCGGTGGCCACCTCGGACTGTTGCTACCACGTATACTTGGCTCCTTACCGTTCTCATACTGGGTATATCGCTCATAATCGTCCGAATATTGATGGTCTCGTCGGCCAGGTGATGTATATCCTTGTTGATCGTGGGCCTGATAGTCCTCATCACGCTGTTTGAAGGGACTATCATGGTAAGGATCGAAGCCCACCTTTTCACGGGCCCTGGATCTATCTTTCCGGCGATCGTCTGCATTGGTACCGCTTGAGGTAGAGGACTCATTCAAGAAAAAATTGACAAGTTGATCGGGAATAGTCAGGTGAGAAGCTTGTTGATTTTGTTGAAGTGAAGTGAGACGGACAAGCATTTCTAAGAGCGAAAGTGATGAGCGCATGGATCCCCAAGGAGTACTTGACGGCAAATTAGGATTTGGCGTTGCTGTCGATACGAAAGAGTCCTGTGTATCTCGATCCTGTTGCACAGACGACTCATCCTCGTGCCGAGGCCCCGGTGTTCGTATTAATTTGTTGAATGGTGTTGGTTGTGGCGAGATGGTCGAGCCAGGCGAATCTGGATCCAAGTGAAGCTTGTTGACGTTTGCGATTAAGCTTTCCTCGCTTCGAGATCGCGGTTGCTCAGGTGAATGGGGAAGTGGGGGAGACGATGTAGGATCCTCGACGGATGATCCATCGTCTTCATCTTCGTCTTCAGAAGAGTCATGTTCTGCATATACCTCCAATGCCAGCCATTCAGGATCTAGATCAGGAGGGAAACACCACGCGCGAGTCTCTTCCTCAAAAGTTCGTTTGCCGTTGTCCAGGGTAGGAAGTGGAACAGCTGAACTCTCTCGACGAATTTGTTCATCTACATCGTCTTGAGAATCTTCAGCCTCGTCATTTGACGAACCAGCTGTTCTAACTTCTGAGACTTCCTCGAACTCATCACTCCCAAATTCTCCTTCTTGCATCACTCTTGTCGGAAGAAATGCATTAATGTCTCGCTTGAGCAAAAGCACAGGGCTACTGGCTTCGCCTGCTGTTCCAATATTCAATATCTTCCCAGTATCAGCGTAAAAGATCTTTGAGATCTGATGGATTGGAAAATTCTCTCGAATCCCTGCGAGTCGAACGCCATTGTAAGGCCCGGGCTGTAATGCGTCGTCTTCGAAGTCATGAACTCTGTCATCTTCAAGATCTTCGACAACTTGCAACTCATAAAAGTACTCGTTAGCTCTATCGGCATCGGATATTATCGAGGGTCTTCTTCCACGATCGTCGCTTAGTTTCAAAGTATGCTCCCCTGAGTGTAATGGCACACGCATCAATTTGACTTGGGCTTTGTGAATGACTTCTTTCCAAGTCATCTCTCTCTCTTCTTTAGATTTTCTGGCATTCTGCCTCTTCTTCCTCCGCTCTGTATCAGTGTGTTCGTCCTCGTCGTCGATTATGGCGTGACCTGCGAAGAGCATATATAAAGACAGCGTCAATGTGGGCCCAATTTGTGCGGGTTGTGAAGGATTCCGACAGTACTCGAAGTCACCAGCAGTCACCATAGTACTTGATTGCATCAACCTCGAAGGCGATACTGTGCTGGGGAGGGTTGCTGAGAGACTGGCACCAGATGTGGTTATTGCCAAGTTGATTAAAGGTACTGCATCTTCAATTCTTGCGAGGAGGGCTTGAATGTCTTGAGTGATATGCTGGATTTCGAGATCTTGGGCTGCCTTTTCTCTTGCTTTGCGTTTATTCCTCGTATCTCCCTCGACACACGCTCTTGCAAACCTGACTCCAAGAGATTGAATGTCAAAGCGTAGGCGTTTTGTCAACACCACAGCGGATTCTAGGGTCGTGTTTCCTCTCGCAGAACTGCGCAAATCAATCAGGTTGGGTTCCTCTGAGTACATAGTTACCACTTACATTAACTCAATCATATCTATAGATGGATAGACGATCTATCAATTCGATTAGCACAACTCAACATAGCCTTCAATGTTGAGACTGTCCGGTCCGGTCATGTGACAGGAATTAGACATACTCTCATCTTGTCCTCAAGTCTGTCCATCAACCTTCTTAGCTCCTTGCGCGCTGAGTTATGCTCAACTGTCTGCAAACAACCATATTAGCTAAAGATACATGGTTCCTTGTGTTTGTATCTCTGACCTTGAAGAAACGGGAGGCCTGTTGGGTCGTGTAGGAGACGGTATAACCCAGCCCAGCCCTTGAACCTGATCAGTGCAATCTCTCTGAAGTATAGGACGCACTGCAATACCTGATAGCGTAGTTGACAGCATTTTGAGTAATCTGATTCGGATATTAGCACGTGATGTCTAGCATAGACGAAATGGTAGAAATACCTTCCCTAGGAAAGCATCCATTTTTGCTTCGTTTCGAAAGCGTTTTTCGAAGTCATGAAGTGACTGTTAGCTTGCTGCGTATCGATAGCATTCTTTGGAGATTCTCATGTTGTTCGGCGCGGCTTTGTTTGCGATGCAACGCCCAAACGGTTCGGAGTCACGATGAAGTCGAGGTGAATTGCGGATAAACCTTAACGCGGCTCCAAGGGTCGCGGCTTCCCTGCATGGATCCCAACTCATAGGCTGCGGTGCTAGCGAATCACTTTGTATATTTTTCCTCGTTGCAAGTCAAGAGATAATATTCTACACTTCAGCGGCAGGCTAGCAATACTCTAGTATTCTCCGATACCTGCTTTCTAAACCGTCATCGACGATAACCACGAAGCCCAACTTTGACTCACTGCAGTCATTGGGCAGTCATATGTGACGTCCCCCTGCTCCAGAGCCCTATTCGATTGTCGTATTCGATCGTCGTACCCACAGCCACTTCTTTAACCCCTCGATAAAACGGATCCTATCGACCGTTCACTTTCTGCCCCACACGACTTCACACTTTTGATATCGATCCCGCCCCAACACTACGACCGCCAAAAATACTTCCCTTCTACCAACAATCCTTATCCGCAATCATGTCCGACCTCAACTCTTGGGAAGACGACCCTGCTGCTCAAGATGACAACTTGTCGCGGCAGACACAGCAGATGAATCTGAATAATAACCCGCAGGGAGGACAAGGTGGAGGGGCAGGCGCCTTCCGACCTGGCGCAAACTCGTTTCAACCAGGAGCACAGTCTTTCCAGCCAGGACAGAGTTTTCAACAGTATGGGGGACAATATGATCAATCGGGCTATCAACAGCAGGGCTACTATAACCAGCAAGGCGGTCAAGGGGGTTATGGATATCCACAGTATGGGGGACAGCAAGGTGGCTACCAACAATATCCCCAAGCTGGTGGTTATAATGCAGCATACAACCAGGCTCCGGGTGGATTTAACCAAAACTACAGTGAGTTCAATCATTTTATTAAAATTCAATCCTGCAATGTAGAGTCCTACCAATGGCAGCATAACAACTTTTCACAATTCTACTTGTACCAACCACTCGACACGGATTCTAATCTTTGTCCTTAGATCAGCAATATGGCGCCTATTCGCAACAGCCTCAATCCGGCGGTG
Source organism: Chaetoscypha palmicola (assembly GCA_003988945.1). NCBI lineage: Eukaryota > Fungi > Ascomycota > Leotiomycetes > Helotiales > Helotiaceae > Chaetoscypha > Chaetoscypha palmicola. The sequence continues at coordinate 43,193 of QYAH01000121.1, read as the reverse complement.
CATCTACACAGCAAGCTCCCCGGCAGACCCCTACAATCGCGAAACGTCCCGCGGAAGGCTCAGCAGAGGCGGCAGAACTTAACAAGCCAGTCACAACAAAGTCTGGAGCACCAAAGGTCTTAAGCATTGGAGGAGATGCGCCAAAACCCAAGGCAAAGGTCCTTTCGATAGGCACACCAGCAGCGGCACCTGCGGCCGCCAAAAAAGATGCTCCAGCCGCAGCAGCAGAAGCTGGGTCCAAGGTAACAGCAGCAAAGGCAATCGAGAAAACCGAAAAGAAAGCGTCTAAAAAAGATTCGGCTCCAACGAGTGGGAAGACCTCTCCAGCGCCCTCCTCCGGTCGATCGAGTCCTTCTAGAACTGATTCAGCAGGTCCCGTCAGAGAAATTGATGCTGTCGAAAAGGAACAAACAGCAGATGTTGACGAGGAAACACTGAAGGAAATATACGGCAAGGAACACGTCAACATCATCTTCATTGGACATGTCGATGCCGGAAAGTCCACTTTGGGCGGCTCGATTCTATATGCCACTGGAATGGTTGATGAGCGAACAATGGAAAAAAACAAAAAAGAAGCGAAAGAGATGGGACGTGAGACTTGGTACTTATCATGGGCGTTAGATCTTACGAAGGAAGAGAGATCGAAAGGAAAGACCGTCGAAGTCGGCAGAGGGTTTTTCGAGACGGAGAAGCGACGATACAGTATCCTGGACGCTCCAGGCCACAAGACATATGTACCGAGTATGATTGGAGGTGCTTCGCAAGCAGATGTTGGAATTCTCGTCATCAGTGCCCGGAAGGGAGAATACGAAACAGGATTTGAGAAGGGGGGGCAGACTCGTGAGCATGCTATGTTGGCTAAGACTCAAGGCGTCAATAAACTGGTGGTTGTTATCAACAAGATGGATGACCCGACTGTTGAATGGTCGGAGAAGCGATACACCGAGTGTATCACGAAACTGGGTCAATTCCTCAAGGGTACTGGATACAACCTGAAAACGGATGTCTTCTTCATGCCAATTGCAGCACAGGTAACGTTAAACATTAAGGATCGATTACCGAAGGGCATAGCACCCTTTTACGATGGACCTAGTCTGCTGGAATATCTGGACAATATGAAGACCTTGGAGCGGAAAGTCAATGCACCTTTCATGATGCCCATTAATGGAAAATACAGAGATATGGGCACACTGGTAGAGGGGAAAATCGAATCTGGCGTAGTCAAGAAGGGAATGTCCTTGGTGATGATGCCTAACCGCGACAAGGTCGAAGTCGCAGCATCCTATGGAGAAACGGAAGATGAGGTTGCTGCAGCTCAATGTGGAGACCAAGTGCGACTGCGATTGCGTGGTATAGAAGAAGAAGACGTTCTACCTGGATTCGTTCTCTGCTCACCAAAACGTCTCGTCCACTGCGTCCAAGCTTTTGAGGCTCAAATTCGTGTTCTGGAACTGAAGAGTATTTTGTCTGCCGGGTTCAACTGTGTTATGCACGTCCACTCTGCTATCGAAGAGGTCACATTTGCTGTGTTGCTCCACAAGCTACAGCCAAAGACCAATCGAAAGAGTAAAGTGCCACCATCGCATGCCAAGAAAGGAGATAGTATCCTGGCAAGAATGGAGGTTATCGGTGGTGCGGGATCCGTATGTGTAGAGAAGTTTGAAGACTATCCACAATTAGGTCGTTTTACACTTCGAGATCAGGTATAGACATCCTTCCTTCCAGAAGCCGACTCATGCTAACTATCTATAGGGACAAACTATTGCGATTGGCAAGATCACCAAGCTCATCACAGACGAAACCACTGCTGCTTAAATCAAGCGGGATGGTGGCCTCAAATCTGTGCATCGGCTGAAGTGCAGACTTGTCAGAGATAACTGAATGAGAAATGACTCGATTTATACGGAAAAATTTCATGTGCCCGTGGCATAGGGATGGGGAACTCAACTTAAGGAGCAGATAGACGCATTATCGATTAAATGTCATTCGATTTATTTGACACGCTTTCCTCAGCTTCGTGCATACTATTGATATATGTGGACTTTTCGCGCTCCTTCGAACCAAGTACTCGGGGCCCACGACTGCCATAAATATTCGCCCCCTCGTAGACCCTAGCTATTCTCAAGGACTAGCTTCAAAATACTTCTGTACCTCGTCTTTCTCACTACTCCCAGCCGCCTCCTCCCCCTTCCCACTCCCTACAACGCCGTTCTTAGCAACCACTTTCTTCTCAATGACACCCGCTACCTCTCCGTGAAACTGCTTCAAATCTCCGACAACAGGCCCCAGCATCTGCGGCAACAAAACACTAGCATCGCCTTGAAACCAAAAGTCCCCTCTACGTAAATCGCTCGCACTTCCCAGCTCACCACGATCCATATTAACCACCGCAACCTTCGCACCACTTCTCCTCGCCACTTCCACGTAGCTCGCGGCTGGGTACACAGTCGCCGTAGTGCCTATCACTAGAATAATATCAATAGGTCCTTGATCAACCCAGGCGTCGATCTCAGAGAGTGTGGACTGGGGAAGAGATTCACCGAACCATACTACGCCGGGACGCTGGAGGCCGGTTTTACAAGCTGGACAATGTGGGAGGTCTTCCTCTGGGATTGCTTTTGGACGAGCTGGGTCGAGATGATGGTGGGATCCTGCGGCGGCGGGCGCGAGACGGTTCGAGATGTTTGACTCGCTTATCAGGAGCGAGGGACAGAGAGGGTCGTCGTAGTTGTCGTATTCGATGTGAGGGCAGGAGAAGCATTTGAGGTTGAAAAGGGTTTCATGGAGAAGCTTGAGTTGTTGAGGGGGGTGTGACGCGCGTTGTGAAAGGCCTGTATCCATTAGTAAGAGCTGTATATAAGTAGATGTGGGAAAGTATTGATTTGGGTCATTGTGTGTGGTAGTCAGGGATACCTACCATCGACGTTCTGACTTAGACAGATGAACCCATCGCTCATCTTCCTAGCCAGCTCAGCAAGCGCGAAATGTGCCATGTTCGGTTTCGCTTGAAGTGCTTGATGTCTGCGTAGCGCATAAAACAACCACTATAATGCCACGGATATTAGCACCCTATCTTGAACCCAATGTTTACTACCTTCCCTAGGCCCAAGTAGTCAAAGTCATAGTCCTTTAAGCAAATACTGAGAATACCAGTGGTGGAACTTACAACTAATCCAGGATCATTCTCAAAAGCCTCAGGCGTAGCCAAAGACTTAGCCTCATAATTCCTCCACATGCCTCCTTTCCCGCGGAACGTATCCAAACCACTAGCTGCACTAAGTCCCGCACCGCAAAGCGCAAGGATACGCGTTGATTTTGTGAGGAGTTGATGGAACTCGGCGATGGATGTACTTGCCTAAGAATGCGTCGTCAGTGTCTATTTGAAGTAGTTTATTGATGGGGAACGAAGTCATAGGCAAACATAAGTAAGTCATTATACGAGATGAGAAAGAAAGGAAGACATACGCGAGTCTGTCCTCGAGCACCTATCTTCGGAGGACGTGTGTTCCCGAATGGAAGCATGCCTGAAGATGATATCTTGCGTGATCTGTAAAGCCAACAATTTGTTCTGATCAAAAAGTGATTGTAATGATTTAAAGATCTGCAATGTTGTGAAATAGGGAGCATTGTTTTATAGCACAGTGGATCGAGGTTGAGGGAAGTGAAGTCTGCCTGATTATTAAAGAGCCAATGAGGGGTGAGAATTCGTCTAGGCAATTATCCACACGTGATATGTTGGGTCAGGTTCTATCCGCTAAGTAGACAGTGTCACACCGAGTACCCAATGAGGACTTTCTGGTATACGTGAAATTACTATGTATGGAAATTAAGGCTCCTCATTGAAAGTGCCTGTGTGGGTATCTCTCTAATCTTCTGTGATAAGGGAAGGTGACATTAAAATGAAACAGGGATGTATAGCATAGCGCAGTTTCCCTTTCTTGATCGAAGAATCCCATCTCGACATCGATTCTTTTCAAGTAGTTTAATGTCTCATTCCGGAGAGTAGCTTCAGAATTCCCCAGAATCTTTCTGTTGCTGACACTGTAGGCTTCAGATTGACGACCGAGTCGTGCTATTACGCGTAGGCTGTAGCACTCACGCTCGTCGATGAAACAAGTGCGGAGCGACTCGAGCTAAACGAATATTTGCCCTCCCCACCATCTCTGATCAAAATCATAGTTCTTGTGACCTTCCTGTGTGCTGTATAATAGAGATACAATGCGATCTCGAACCTTGTAAGTCATTCCGGGAGTTCTCAGAACCACAGCGATTTCATCATCTGTCAACGTGAATCGATTTAGGAGTCTCAATCTTCCGGCCTCATCCGACTGTCGAAAAAGGAGGACTAGATCTTTTTCGAGTGAGGATTTTATTATGCGACTCATAGTCATAGACGAATGGCAACATCTATAGTGGACAACGTTAGCTAAGGAGTTTGAAAGCTCCGGAGTACTAACCCTGCGACGAAAAGAGCGGCCATTACAGTCCAGTAACAATAATTGTGATCCATGTCGAGTGTGGTAGAATCTCTGTCCAGCGCAAGCTGAAGAGGAGACAGTGAGGTGGCGCATAGCAGAGAAAGCGTGAACACGATACCGCAAGCTATCATATCACAAATGAACCAATATGCGGGTAGCGATGCATAGCGTAGTTTAGTCGATCTGTTCGAATTGCCTATCATGCCTCTGAGCAAGATGTAGACACTGCTGCCAGTATAATAAAGCGAGACAAAGTACATCTGTAATGATCAGTGATGTGCCGAGAAATGCCATGGGAACTTTGTATTGCGTGGAATACCGACCAATATGTATAGTATTCTAGATCTGGCTAGGGAGCAAAAAGTTTGATATTCGTTGGCTGGTACAACTTGTCTCAACATCGTATCCATAGATGATTGCCGCGCGAGATTGACAAGTCGAAATACCACAACAATTAGAGCGATCGAAATAATTTGCTGAATGACTTGACTGATATAGCGACTGGTTTGAGCCGTACCTGTCAACTTCCAAACATCGTTGAGCCAGGGCTCTTGGGGCCCCTTTTGGTGCACTAGCAAATTGAGCCGCGTGTGATGAAGAAAGCTTAAGGAACGTCTAATTTAGCATTATATATGTGTGTGTTGGATGCGTGGACAAGACAGTACTTACATGGATATACACAGAAAAAGAAGCTTCAATAGTGAGTGTAATCGAATTGTATCGATAGTATCCTCAATCGATGACTTGTAGCGAGCTAAGATGGGAAAGTATACGAGGCAGAAAATCATGATCAAGTCCTGTACGAATGATCCAAGGCCCAAGGATGAGTCTGATATACTACCGCGAAACACAATCCAAATGCCAGACCAAGTGATGGGAACGGAAGAAATGGTAATCATGGCCACGAAATAATAAGGGTGTTGTCGGAATAATGAATCGACCTCCGCCACCACTGGTTCCGAAATAACCATGGCCATACAGTATGCGAAGTTGATTGTAGTAAGAATATAAGACATCGCTATGGTGAGGTGAATTTCTGTACCTAGTCGGAGACATATAGAAGAAGTATTGATCGTGAGCTCGACAGTGTTTTTACAAACATCGAGAAGGCCAGCCATTCTGATGTTGTTCAATGAACTTTCTGAAGCGACAAAGATCGGACAAGAGGACAATGCATATAAGAAAGAATATGGGGCGAAGTAAAAACCCCGAGAAGGTCGAGGCCAGCTTTGAGGCATGTGCAACATAAAGGTAAAGAAAGCGACATGGTCATTCTACAGACTTCTGTGGCCCCCTGATTTGCTTGCTTACCTATGGCAAACGCGCGTAATTCAGCTTTCGTTATAGAAAGGTAGGAGTGACAACTGTTCAAGGTAAACAGACGAGACGACGTGCTTTGCTCGTCCCCTTTTGGATAGCCGACGACGATTAGAAATTTAGGAGTAATCAGTCAGTGGGAAAAGGCGCGGATAAAGGCGATCCTGCAAACCACGTTGCATCTCTTTGAGTGCATCCTGCGATCTCGGTCGGCACTTGAAGTGAAAAGCGAGGCTCGTATCATTCTTATATCGCCGCATGAGGCACAACGTGTTGCTATGAACGCTGGTGTAATTGGATGTGGTTGGGTTGACCCATCGTGAGAAATGGCTAGGAGGTGATTCGTTGATCCGTTCCGAACCCTGCTCTCATCTCTGTAACCGGAAATCTAGCGCCGATCACCAAAATGTTCACGATGGAAAATATACATTTACGATTTTTAATATTCCTCTGCAGCTCTTGCACGAAATTTCCTCCAGCCGCCATTTCTTTGTCGCATCATTCTACCCATGCTGCCATGTTCTAGACAAATCGTCAGATCTTTAAAGCCAAAGATCAACCGGTTAAATTTGTGTACAATCCTACCGGCTACGCGGGCCTACAACTATTTCGCGATGGATTCGGCTCCGTCTAGGGGGAATCAAAGAAAGCACCAATACCAAAGTGGGCGAGGGGCAAAAAGACAGAAAACTAGGAAGGAAAAGCCAGTGAAGGAAGGTTCAAACGATGAGGTTTTGATCGCAGACATTCGCGCGCTGTTCGCAGCTCAAAAACTCTCAAGTACCGCGAGCACCGTCGAGCCCATTATCAAATCGGAAGGCGATTCGGATCTGAATACTTCGCTATCAACAGCATTAGATATCGACCCTCAGACATCTGAGGTAGTAGCGAATGGACAAGTCGCGTCCACAAGAGGAGCGAACGAAGACCTACCAGAACCATTCTCAGAAATTGAGGTCGAAGTCAAAGAACTGTCTTCGACAGGAGATGGTCTTGCTACACACGCCTCTTCAAAGCAGATATATGTTGTGCCTTTCAGTACGCCCGGCGATATTCTGAAGGTTAAGGTGGTCAAGCACTTCAAGGAGGAACAATATTCGCTCACCGATTTTGTATCCGTTGTTACACCGGGCCCCCTACGAGATGACAGCCGGATCAATTGCCAGTATTTTAGCAAGTGTGGTGGATGTCAATTTCAGATGATGGAATACTCGGAACAACTGAAGCATAAAAGACGAATTGTCGAGAAGGCATTTAAGAACTTTTCACAACTTCCACCAGAACTCATACCCGTAATCGAGGACACGATTGGAAGCCCTTTGCAGTATGGTTATCGTACTAAGCTTACTCCACACTTCGATGGCCCATCTGGATACTTGAGTAAAGAAGCCAAGCGAAATGGTGCTCGGAATTACTTCAAAGAAGTACCCCCAATCGGATTTATGCACAAGGGACGCCGTACAACATTGGATATTGAGGATTGCCCTATCGGTACAGATGCTGTGAGAATGGGCATGAAGAGGGAGCGAGCCAACGTTGCCAAGAAGTTAGACACGTATCGAAAAGGAGTCACGATCTTGTTGCGAGAAAGTACGGACAGAGTACAGAACGATGACCCGAAAGCGGCAGAGACTCCTGAAGATACTATCAAAGTCCAGGGGTCAAAACATACCGATTTCAAAAAATGTATAACCGACCAAAACGCTACATCGACCGAGTACATTGACGACTTCGTTTTCACGAACACGGCGAATGCCTTTTTCCAGAATAACAATTCGATCTTACCTGTCTTCACCCAATACATTCGAGACCATATTTTGCCTCCGCCCACTCCAACAGCACCTGCTATCAAATACTTTATTGACGCCTATTCTGGCTCCGGTCTCTTCACCGTCACTCTTTCCTCCTTATTTACGACTTCAGTTGGCATCGACATTGCAGAGGCTTCAATCGTGTCAGCGCGAGAAAATGCCGTTCTTAACAAAATCCCGCCGGCCCAATGCAAATTCATTGCAGCAGATGCTCCACAATTGTTTAAGTCTATTGAGTATCCCAAAGACGAGACTGTTGTAGTTCTTGATCCACCTAGGAAGGGATGTGACGAGAGTTTCCTCAATCAGTTGTTGAAGTTCGCCCCGAGAAGAGTGGTATATGTCAGCTGCAACGTGCACACACAGGCTAGAGATGTAGGCGTTCTTGTACGGGGTATCGATGGTGTGAAGACTCGATATGAGATTGAAAGTCTACGGGGTTTTGATTTTTTCCCACAGACTGCGCATGTGGAGGGTGTTGCAGTCTTGAATAGAATCGACAAGACGGACGAAGACGGCAAGAGTGGGGATATTGAAGTGGACGACGTTAAGATGGAGGAAAAGCCATCAGAAGATAAGGTGCTAGCAGCGTAGAAGTCTACGGAAACCCTTTGCAAGAGGTCTAGAAGAGCGTCAGTGAAGCTATCTATGAGGGTTGGTGATTGGGGAACCAGACCAGAGTGTGGAAGTTCTGGACATGACAAAGTTGGGGGAAGGGGGAAGATAGCCCCATTTATACCCACGCTGTACCCCTAATCAGACGTGTGACAAAAACTAGCTTTAGATATCTAATAGAACCATCGAATCCTATCTACTTACGACAAAGGAGCATAACACACGTCACATGTGAGTCACATTCAAAGCCAGACTAGAGTATCTAGAAGAAGAGAGTATGATCCAATTATCACATCAACTAAGCGAACTACCTACCTACCAACCCAGCCCAATCCAAAACATCTCCATTATCCGCCTTCAAAAAGAGAGTAGTCCAAGGACGAAACCGAAAATCAAAAGTCAAATCTCGAAAACCCCCTCCGCCAACAAACTAGACACGCAAACGAGAAAAGAATGAAAGGTAGCCGTGAGGCCCAGAGTATAAAAGTCAAATCATTACTTTTGTTCTCTAAACTGAAATGAAATGTTTCCTTCGCTTTTGGCCGGGTGCATTCATCGCTATGTATCTGCCCATCCTTTATCTCAAAACATATCATCGCTCGAGTCCCATATATATCCAAACTTGTAAATCGCTTAGAGAAAAAAGCGGGAAAAGCGCACCATCAGATGATAAAATTCGCGTATGTAAAAACCAATTTTCAGATGGTTATAGAATAAGGATCGTATGAAAGGTAAAATACAAGAGAAGATTTACAACCACCACGATAAACCACATCTCCCCACCTAAGTATATATCACCAACCCTGATTCCTCCCCTGCTCCAATCCATAAATTCGTAAGATCGTTCATGTCCCAAATGGCTACTCGCCCACAAATGCGTGCGCTTGACGACGAAGTAATACAGAAGCGTAGATAAATTGAGGGTATCGAATGGTAAAAGTAAGTACTTGATAAAACGGCAATGACCAGATAAATAACGCCGAAAGCATGCGTATGCAGAAATTCTTAAGTATATAACGATTCAACGAAACGAGTTTAGATCATGCCACCCGGCATTTGATTCATAGCAGCTTTGACCTCTCTTGGATGACGTTCAGATGTCATGTTACCATTTAAATTTGGGGACGACATTGAAGGCCGTCTGGATTGATTCCAGTTTGGTACGCTCTCGTACGGACCTGGTTCTCTGTTTTGCTCGATTGGTGGACTTTTGGTGCGATCGAGAGGAGAGTTCCGACCTCGAGATGCACTACGGAGACGTTCCGCGGCGCGACGAATGCTACCAGAGATGGAATTTTCGGTTTCGCTACGTCCACGAGCATGACCTAGAGAGCGATTGCGGGAGTGGCCGTGTGCAAACGGAGGTTGAGGCGGGGAGAGAGCTTCAGTGGCTCCAATTGCCGGCGATCTAGCTTTATCTTCTTCATCGTCCATTACAATTTCAATATCTGCTGAACCGGTTGATACGCCAGAGACCATGGAATGGGTATTGTTGGGATTGAATAGCGGAGCTGGCGGTGGTGGAGGAGGGGTAGCTAGATGCTGGAGCTGGGAAAGAATGGGTGGCGCGGGAGCTGGGGGTGGTGGAGGAGGCACAAGGTGGTCGTTGGCAGACTTCGTTGACGACGAGTCCCCTTCCATAAGTTCATCGATGCCACCCATGACGGATGGAGCATGAGTGGAGTATACTGGACTATTATTTCGAGCTTCGTATCCCAACATTCCTGGCTGGGATTCTCCCGGGTTGATTTTTCGAGGAGAGACCATTGGCGACCTCTGGGCTCCTACGTCCGCAGAAGGGCGTCTTCTGGTGCTTGGTGGAAGAGCTGATTGGAAAGCTGGGTGCATGGGAAGAGCAGCAGGAAGTGGGTTTGGAGAACGAGGCGGTTCCTCAGGGATCGGGGCGGACGCACATCGTGCTGGCACTCTTCGCGGAGTAGCTGAATAAGTGGTCTTCGGAAGAGGTCCAAGGGTCTCAAAGGCACTATTATAAGAGATGGCATTCAAACTCCCCCAGTTAGAACCAGGGGGAGAGCCTGAACCAGAACCAGAATCATATTTCTCGGGGATCTGAGGAACATCTGGGATGGCCTCTCCATCAGGATCGTATTTTGGATGCTTCATTGCCTTTGGTGTCGCAGGAAGTCCAACCTGTACGCTTGAGCCAGTACTGTCCTTGTGATACGCAGGTGATGTTGTCTGGCTGCGAGGCGGTTGTTGGCTTGCCCTGGACAAAGTTCTTTGGAGCTCTGGTGACTGTTGACGATACCCGATTGGAGACAAAGCTGCCAATTCCTCTGGATGTACGATTGGAGGAGCCATCGGCCTGAGCGCTAAAGATTTTCGTCTTTCCTCAAGCTCACGAGCGGCTTGCTCTTTCTTCAATGTGCGAGCATCTTTCACCAAATTCAAGTCTCCTACATCTCGCCCAGAAACAGATCGTGCATGAGACCTGGTGGAAATCGATCGGGCCTGAGAAGCCTGTCTCTCGTGTTTTGGTGGCGAAGGCTCCTTCCTAGCTCTACTAGCATCTCTTTCAGCTGGGCGGCGGCTAGTTGATCTGTCTCGGCGTCTTCTCTCAGGCGACTCTTGACGAGTGGTACTACGATCTCGCATTTTACTTGTACTTCTGTGACGAGATCTTGTTTCCCTGAATCGCATTTGGTCTTCATGGGCCCTTCTCAGGTCTTCGTCATCCTCATCCTGGTAGAACTTGGCTTGTGGCGACATTGGTAGTGGAGATGAAGGAGATCGCATTGCCGAACCTTCGCGTCCTTCACTTCTTCCTCTCGACCTAGTATCAATCATTGTCAGGCGACCGGGCGGACTTGGTTGCCGACTAGCATTCCTACTTGGAGCACGACTAGTCGTCCTAGTAGCTGTGGGCCGAGTCGGTTCTGGTGAGGTGCGACGAGCTCTGCTTGTATTTCTCGATGTCTTGACTCTTGAACGACTACTCTCACGCGGCGGATGCCTCGATTGGGTTGTCGTAGTGGTCGTTGTCGATTCCGCAGGCGAAAATGGAGGATCATTCTTAACGGAGCTGAGATCAATGAGATCTTCTGGTGACATCGGAACTGGCGACGTTGGCGAGCGCTTGGCTGGCTTGATGTATCGAGCATTGTTGCGAGATCGATCTTCAGAGTGGTCCCTCGCCTTCGGCCTTCTGCTAGTACTCCGATTTCTTCCATGCCTGTCGCGACTCTCCTGCCTGACCCGCGATTTCTCAGCGTGATAATGGGCCGAGTCGAGGCTGCTGATGTATTGGTCTATACTTCTACCTGTGACAACGGGACTTGCTGCTCCCGCACCACTTCTATAGCTTCTCTCGCTCACTAATGGGCTCCTTGCTGATGACGCGGTAGAGCCAGCCACAGAGCGCGTGCCCGTGGTCAATCTCGAAGAAGCAATGGAGGGATCTGGGGAAGTCATATAGTCACCTGTGATGATTGATTCCATTGGTGGCCAATTGATGTGAAGTCCATCTGGTTTGCGATCGCGAGAGCCATTGCGATGACGAGATTTAGAGTTGTCTTGAAGGCGATTGAAAGATTCCGGAGAAGGAGATGGAAGTGGCTGTAGCTTGTATCTTGTCTTTTCCATCATTGGGCTTGCTGTTGACGCTCTACTTATTGGGTTGTACGTAGCAGAATTGAGCTGAAGATTGGAATTTTGCGAAGCGGCACGGACTTGGGTTTGATCTCTTTCCCTATCCGAACCAGAATCAGCGGGAGTAGGTAGTTTGATAGGCTCCAAGTGTCTCCGAGGAATTACAACATCTGATGGCGTTTCACCAATGGATGGGAGCCTCTGTCGTGAAAATCCACCCGGAGTCGCAGTTCGTGCCGATGCTGGAGTATTGAGAACGCTCCGATGACTGGGTCGAAGGAAAGCGGTGGTATCTCCCTGGGGAGACAGGGCCGACTCTGCAATTGGCGTCACCCCACCTCCAACGGGCGTACGATCATCATCTCCAAGCCCAAAGAACTTTGCTTTGCCAGCCTTATCTCCAAATGAGGTTATCAACTTCAGTGCCGACGTTTTGGCGATACTCCGTTGAGGCCCTCTGGAGCCGGGGGGAGACAGCGGTGGGCTTAGAAGTTCTGGAATACTTTGTGATTGAAGTTGTGAAAAGGTCAATGCTTGTGCAGACGGAGAAAACCAAGGCTCCGTCGACTCCGACTCGGTGCAAGAGAAACATCTAATGGCAAGCTGGTGTTGACTGTGCTGAACTGCCCATCCACCCCATTTCTTGACCACTTCGGCTTGTCTCGACCAATCGTTAGGAAACACCAGGCATGTCAGGATCACAGCCTCCATGTATCGCTTGTGCGAGACGTAGATTTCAATCGCGTCGTTTTGATCGCCCATGCCAATCAGGATTGTGGCGGCGGTGTGCACGTCGCCTTTCTCCAGCAGACGTTGGACGTATGCTCGAGCGACTTTTGCCTGCGATGCAGTTCCACCAATGCCGCTCAAAGCCAAAAGCATCCAATCGGACGAAGTCATCGACTCGGAACTTGTTGCCATGATATCAGTGTCGATATCCCCGAGCCATTTCGCGAGAAGAAGTCGTTGAGGTGAGCCCGCTGTATGCCGACTTATCTCATCCTGAATCAATTCATCTGCCTCACCGTCCCACCCAAAGATGGTATTCAGCATTTGCCGTCGGAGATCATTCACAGTCAGGCGTGTATTGTCTAGGACTCCGGGCTTGCTGTATGGAATATCGCTCAACCTAGCCTTTGTAAATTTGAACAGGTCAACTACCTTTTGTTCCTCTGGACTACGAAGAACTTCTTGTCGTAACCGAGAGCCTCCTCGTCTCGAGCTACGGGAGACGTGAGAAGAGGTAACGCTACTTAACGAAAAGCTCTCGCGCGAGGCGATGGATGGCTCCCGGGTTTGGATTGTTGATCCCATCGACATCGTCGTTGCAACATCACTCATACTACGCGAGGCGACTGAAGCCGTCTTTTGCGCTGGCCTTCGATACTCTCGGTGAGCGCGAGAACCAGCAGATGATCTGGACGTCGTAGAAGTCCTACTCCTTGACGAGACGGGGCTTAGATTTCCAGACCGATCAGGCTCTTCTCTCTCACGTTCCATGCCGACCTCCATCTTGTCCATCTCACGTGCAATTCTTGCCAGAGGCGACATGTGGTCCTCATCACTTTCGGAAATTTCAATATTGATAGGCATGACCGACATATCTGGCTGTGGCGGGGCCGCCGAGGATTTCTGCTTCTTCTGTTCCTCGATAGAAACGGGTGGCGATGGCGGAAGCAGATTGGCTGGATGCTGCACATTCGCTACCAACTGCGCAGGGATATTGAGATCGAACTGCTGTGCGGTGTTGTTAGGTCCGAGTGTGAAAAGAGAGGCACCAGGTCCGTAGACCGCTAGCCCTCTAACATTGGCTAGAGTCGGAATTGGGTCGAATGTGACGTGCTTGGTACGCACATCCCATGACGACGTTTCGCTGAGAAAGGTGGTGTGTCAGCTCGAGTTTTGTTAAGCGCGCGCATCAGTGAGGCACAGTTATATCACTTACCTTTCAGAATACTGAATAATGCGTCCATTCTTTGACCATGCTAACCAATTTGGACCCGCTTGAAAGATTTCTGACCGTTTCAAGACTCTTACTACCTTTGCTGTATCACTGCTGGTGGGGGACTTTGCAATACTCCACACCCGGAGGTCTCCGTCGCTGGTCTGAGTTGCCAACATATCAGATTTCTGGCGTGACGAGGAAGCATGCCATGCCAAAGTGACGATCGGCGAAGGTCCTCTAGAAGTGCTTAAATTGTGGAGAATTGTAAATCTTGGCTGTAAAGCGGCAATTAAAAGAGAGCCATTGGAAAATCTGACAAATGTTAGAGAATGATTTTGGGGCAATGGTTAGAGAACCTTACCCAATAGCATAAGTTCTACAATCAGCAGCGGGTGCCAAAGCGGTAATAGGTATCTGGTCTATCGTTCTTGCGGAAATATGTTCTGAAGTCGAAGGCTCAAACAAAATGACATTTCCTTGGGCATTGCCTGGAAAATATTAGCGATTTGACTTCAAAGTTCACGCGTCAACTCACCAAACGCAACGTTGCCATTCCGCATCCATGCTGCTACCGTAAGATTTTCATATGAAGCAAATCTTGCTATTTCATCTCCAGTCATACAATCCCACACAATTGCGGTCTGCCCCTCATCGTAACTTACTACCAATCTTCCGGCACCTCTGTCGCTAACGTTGTCTACTGCGAGTAATGAAATTGGTTCCGTATGTCTCGAAAATCGGCGCTCGATAGTGAGAGTATCGTGATGACAGCAGACTACCGAATTCCCTTGCGCATACAAGAACATTGACGCTGTAGCGGCACATGGCTCAAAGTCCCTGGTAATTTCCGCCGGCATACTTGAGCTAATTTCTGCTAGTGTAGCTAACTTGCCTCCTCTGGAAGAATGACCAGAGCTCATTGAGATGGAGCGATTCCTCGCAAGATGTCCGGCAGACATTGTGGCGGTATGTCGATCGTGTTATCTATACCACGAGGGGTAGGAGTGTCAGTCGGACCGCAGCAGGAGCAACATAGCACCCGTGGACAAGAACAGAGAAATGAATTGCAGAGGGGGAATGCGAGACGAGGGATCGTGTACTTGTATACCCCACGCGGAGAGGAACCACTTACAGATCTGATGCTTCTACCGCCCCACCAATGTTCGTGGTCCTGCAGTACAGGGCTGATCAAAGTCTACGCCCAATTGCTTCTCCTTCGTCACATGGAGTTGCTGGCTGCCCGATGTTCGGTGTAATGCAACGGTGGGTATCCTGTACTGATTCAATGGGGTGCAGAATGTCTGTTGCACGATTGACCACTGCAATGCGGACTCGTGTCTGTACGTGTGTACCGCGTGGGTGGTGGTGATGGTGGCAGGTCAATGGCTAAAGTAATAGAAGAAGAGGAACGTTGGAGTGCAACGAGAGAGGACAATGGCGAGGGAGAGTAGCACGGGACCTCGTGGGAGCTTCGAGACATTCAACGACTCGTCGGGGGGAATGGTGGCGGTTTGTACTACAGTTCTTACCTCGTGGGCGTCCGAGCTCGCGGGATAGATATTGGGCCAACTGTGGTATTGGGATGAGATGAAAGATTGGCGCTTGAATCGGGGGCCAAGGGGGGCCAAAGACGATCTTACACGCAGGTGGAAAGATGAGAGACGCAGTCGAAGGCAACGAGAAGCAGAAATGGAGTTTCGAGGCGCGAACAGGAGTGAAGCCGTAGGGAGGTATGTGTATATGACAGTAGGAAGTATGGGTGTCGGCGGTAGAGGAACGACATGAGCGGACTAGGACGGACTAGGACGGACTAGGAGCACATACTTGAAGTACAAGGGTCCCGTGCGTGGATTGTGTTCGAGCAGAGCGCCTAATCAGCAGTGGCGCGTCTTGTCAGTGGTTGAAGCGACTCCAGATTTAGATTTGTATGTGCAGCCGAATTCTGTATGGCTGGGGCCCGAAGTGGAGGAGAGAAGAAGGGAACATCGAGGAGATGGAGATGGCCAGGAGCAGCCAGTCCAGTCCAGCCATAGATAGGATCTGATGCGGATGCGGTCCGGCTCATCTCGATGCACCAAGTCGCAGTAACCAGCCAGCATGGGAGCAGCCATAGTTGCATGGCGCCGAGCACTACCAGGATTGTAGGAAAGACCCTTGGAGGGGCAGCGAGTCCAGCAGCAGCAGCAGCAGCAGCCCCAGCATGGACTTGTGAGACTTGAGACGGGCGTGAGAGGACTTTCTGGTGAGTTGCAGTAGTGATACGACTGAGCAACGTTTTGGTATGCGAAGCCAATCTGTGGCTGTTGCACTTCGACTCGAGACGGGCAACTAAGCTAAGAAGGTAGGTGCTAGGAAGTGTCGGAATTCCACCCTTTCCAACCACAATAATCGTGCTTTACAAGTTAAATGAGCCATCAAAAGCCGTCAAAGTAACTCGTGTATAACGTCCCCTCGAAGCATTCTGACTCACCTAGCGCGGCTCACTTACGGTAGGTAGCCATTTCACTGGCCACCAGCGTTCTATTCGTACTAACTCCAGGGACAGGGCACATCACAAAGCACCAATATGACCCTTCATGCCAACGTGGCTCAATTTCAACGCACACCTACCGGCTCCACGAATTTCCCTTCAAGCTTGTATTGTCAACTGGTCGTCCCATTCTGTCGACTTTTTTCCTCCAAGCAATCGCACTTGCACCGGAGGACCATGCGATACCAGCTCGGTACACCGCGCGACTGGCAGAAATCGACTCGCAGTCTGATATTGGGCCGAGATACTCATCACGAGGCGGGGCCAGCAGCGTAATGATAGCGTACCTCGTGGCAGGAAGAGGGAAGGTGGCAGTGATCCGGACTGAGGACCAGACGAATCGGCGAGGCAAAGCTGGGGTAGGGCAGACAGTGGGTGATTGCAATATCTCCATACCTAGGCTTCTACCTAGGTACTGGAACTCGAAGGGCTTTCGAGGTGATGAGCCAGTGGATGCTCCATCTCGAGTGAGGCTATGGGCGCCGACGGTCGTGGGATTCGAGCCTGGAGGGCCTGTGGATGTCGAGGATTCGTCCTGTATCCGTCGCTTCTTCGGGGTGCCTACAGGCCGGACTGCGCTGCGCGTCTTTCGTACGTGTGCGGTGCGTCCTGCTGCGTCCTGCTGCTGGCTGAGTGCTTCAGGGAGCTGCTTCAGCGTGCGTCTGCATGGGATTTCGTGACCGGATCTGACGTTTGATCCTTTTTCGGTATTTAGCGGTGGTGGGCAATACGTAGTCCGTACATGTCCAGCCTTCCCTTTGGTTGACGTTGACAGGAGTGTGGCTCGTGGGTGGAGAATAATGGTACAATGGCGCACGGGTACGACGAGCAGGGATCACCACTAGCGTACATGCTTAAAGGCACTTCTCTTCCCTCACTGGTCATCCACCCGCGAGAACACCATCAGAATCCTGCACCCTTCATCACAGCTGCATCCTATCACCGCTCTGAGCCAGGGTTTTGTCCGCAAAACTTCATCCCCCGTCTCGACTCCTCGGCTTCACCAAGGCCATCTCGAGCATCGTACACGAAGTACTCGAAGTAGTTGCTAGATTACGATGGGGACGATGGGGACGATGAGCTCTGAAAACTACTAAAACCCAGACCGTGCTCCTCCGCGTCTACAAAGGCATTGTGAGTGGTACTTCTTCCAGAAGAGTCATAATCCGTTGATCCTTTTTCCTTCAAAACTCCCGAGTCGTCCCACATCTTCTCGTTTGACTTCTGCCTCACCGTCATGTTCTCGTCACTATCGCGGTCACCGCCGTTAGACATTATTGGTTTCGATTCACACATTGCACAAGTACTTACTCTAGCGTGTGACAATACCCGTTGCTCAAGCCATCGCGCGTCAAAAGATAGGTTATGGACCGATGGACAAGCAGGAAATGAGGGGTTGGGAAAGTTGTGGCGCCCAAAGCAGGAAAATCTGCTCTCCTTCACTTGCAATATCGAGTCCGCCCCTGTCCATAACCCGTTCTCTCCGTACCCACCCATATCACGACGTTCTCATTCTAAGTCGCTGCCGTCATATATTGATGACGGATCTCCCTCGCATATTCTCAAATCATGAGCCGATTTGTTTGTCACGAGATGGATCGGTTGTGATTGAGAGATAGACTAACAAATGTAGGGGCTATCACAGACCTCTACTCTACATGGTTATCTTTTGAGGTTCATCTAAAGTTTTATCCGTTCCTTCCAAGTTCCGTTGGGACCTCGAGCGTTTTGCGGTGGTTATCTTCTTAGCTGCAATTGGTACTCAATTCCCTGACAACATGCATATTACACTGGCATGTGCGACATCTTTCATGCCCAAGCTCCCGCTATGGCAGGAGATCCTCCCGGCCACAGCGAAGGCCACCGCGGGGTAGATACCATCTCTCTATCTGACAGCATGAACGGACAGTACATGTACAACGCTGAAGTCGGAAACATCCAGTTTCATTTTTGTATTTTTTTTAATTAATTTTCGCGAACAGTGCAACTACATTCCCATGCACAATCCCACACACCTTATTCCTCAGATTACAACTGGTGGTTCGTACCTGCTTTCACCACACCCTCACAACGATTTCTTTGGATGAAGCGGGGGTTGACTTTCTCGTATCAGAGATTCCCCGTGCAGTATGCTGTTCAACGTTACCTCGAAGAAATTTCGTCAACGAGCAATGGGAGCTACGACAGCTCTCAGATCGAGTCTCCAAACCTCTCGATGATTCTTCCATCCCCTTCCACATGAACACGGTGTGTCTTTCTCTCAAAATATCCATGGATCTTCGATCTAGAATCATGTGCCTCGATTTCCATGACCAGAATAGGAAAACCAATACCAACACCAAAGCTTCCATAAATACTACCGGACTAAGATATCATTGGATCAGAAAGCAGATATCAGAGTTGTCAAAATTCCCCATTGGCCAGCTTACCTCGAAGATTCTCACCAATGTTCACTTACAGTAACGACCAGGATTCTTTAAGCGCCCACCCCATCTGAGGCCCGTGCCTTCGCTCCCTTTCCCCACTTCCCTCTTCCCGAACGGCAGCTTATCCTTCCTGGTTCGCCGAAAGCACTCCCGACCTTCTCGAGTCTCACCAATCGTGGCTCTCATCACCGGACACACCGGTTAACGATATTCCCACAATGTCCAAATTCACAGTCAAGAACACGATGCCACAGTCAAGAACACGCTCTGAGCAAATCATGTCAAGAGGAAGAAGTTGAGCTATCAATGTATAAAAATATCCTTTCTCAGAGACATGAAAAACGAACGCTTTCGCGCGCGAAGAAACAAACTACGGAGTACATCCTAAGTAACTAACGAGCTATTTCAAGCACCCCTCGTCATGAGAAAGTGCAAGTGCAAGCGCAATCACAAACGTGACAAGCCAGACGTCTAAAGCAGAGCTGAACCTCGTATCGTATCCAGAACCGAGCATCCCAAGGACAGACAGACCAGACAGACAGGCGAGACAGTAACAATGTTCAAGCCTTCAAGTTTCAACCCCTCACCCATCCATGATCCATCCATGATCCATCCGACCTTCTCTTCCTCGCCCAGACCCTTCCGCTCGCTCACACCTTAACCTGAACTAGCGGCGGCACTCAAGGGAACTGCTTCCGGCGATGCACTAAGTACGAAGCATCTGACCGACGCGCTTCAACACCACTTGCGAGTCGCGACCGCGCTTCAACGATGACATTCGCATTCGCATACCGACGTTGGGCTATGCGCAGTGCAGTGCATTATCGTGAAGGTTTCCAACTCCCGATTTATCAATGCGCATCCCGAGAAGTACTCGCAATCTACTTGCATTCCCATGTCCCACCACCAACATGCCCTTTACCAAAAAAACGACCTTTCGCAATCTCCTCGCAAATCTGGGGATCTTCAGCGAGGAAATAGCGCACTATGCGGTCCGTTCCTTCTGTAGTGATTACGCTTGGGCGATAACCCGATAAGGTGTGGCTAATCTCGGGATGCGGATGAGGGTGTCCGACCGGGATACCAGACGCGACTTTTTTGGAGGTCGGCGATATGAAGATGTCGACGCGACGAGAACGAGTTTTGATGTGGATTAGATTGCTCTTGTCGCTTGAGCATGCGGTGCTGCGGTAAACGCGGCTCGTGTGGTGGTTGTGGTGGTGAGTTTTTGGTGGATGATTTCCTCCCTCTCAAGGCTTTCGTATATATACGATTCTCAATAAGTTCTATCGCGAAGTCAGCAAGTCGCTCTCTCAACAAGTGTTGCAAGCCAAGTGGCACTCACCATAAACAACAAGAGCAAACACACTCTCAGCCCTATGCACCTCTTCACTCCACAACCTCCGGAATAGGACTCATTCCCTTTCCCTTACTCCCCCTCCTCGACTTCTTACTTGAAGTACTCGCACTCCTCTTCCGTCTCGCCTTCTCAGCCCTCACAACCTCCCTCATCAAACTCCCACTCTCCACCACATAGTTCGTCGCCGCAGGCGCAGCCTCCTCCCTCGTCATCATCATCATCGCTGGACTTGCGGGGCTGCGACTCATATCACTCGCAGGCGTCGACGCAGGACTATCCTCAAATACAGCACCGAACAGTTCCTCGTCCGAGATCACGAACGAGTGGTTGTGATAGTCGGAGGCGAAGCCGCCGGATGTTGCGCTGCTGGATGAGAGCGAGGAGCTTCGTGACCATGATGGGTACGCGCAGGTTGCGGTTCGTGATGAGGATGTGGGGATGTCCATCGGGGATGCGATTGCGTAGCTCGTCGCGCTGGGTGTGGGTGAGTGTGAGAAATACATTTTCGCGATCGCTCGGTTAATTTCGCGTCGTGATGGTATAGATCGTAAGTGTCGTGTCGAAACTCAGAAGCGATCTCAGATCGTGCTTTCGAAAATCTCCAGGTAATGACCCTTTCAGAAGCTCGTCAAAGTCGGGGTTGGATGCCTATATGTCCAGTTCCTTCCTCACGGTAGGCAGGTGTGAGTCGTAAAGTATCCAGATGACTGTTCCTTCAGTCGCGTGTCGGAAACCGAGCAACGTGAGCGTGTGGGTGTGCAGCGCTGCAGGTGGCGGTGATGTAACGATAAGATCTCCCGTAAGCCTCACACACAAATACCACCGCACCGTACTGTAAGTGGTTGACTCAGCCCCGAAAATGAGTGTCCTTTAGGAATCTTGCGTGCGAAAGTGCGTGGTGGGAGGGACAAATATAAGTATTTGATTACGGTGCGCGGCGGGTGTGCTGGCTGGTTGGTAGGAGGATGCAGGTAGTTGTTGGAGTCGGTGTGAGGATTTGTGTCGTCGGCGATTTTTGGATGCGGATCTGGATTTGTGTTTGGATTTGGATGCGGATTTGTTATGTATAGCTGGCGTGTGTCCGAGGGATGGAAGGTTGTTGGTGGGATATGTAAGGGTGCGACCGGAAAAGGGATGTCGGGATGGGGGGGGGGATGTTATATCCTCGTTTCCTCCGGGATATTTTTGTTTTCGAGTCAAGCAGCAAACTCAGGGGCGTTCCTTTTTTCTTGACTTGCGTGCGTTTGCGTTTGCGTTTTCCTTTTCGTTTGTTGTTTCGTGCGGGCAGACCAACGGTCGGGGTGTTTGGGCTGCGTAGGTATGATTCATATATGATCCGTGTCACCGTCCAGTTGTCGGTTTGTTTTTCGTGACCGCCACGCCTTGCATCCTTACACCATATCTACCATATCTACCAACGTATCTAAGCAAGCAAGCAGGTGTATGTTACCGCATCCGCACCCGCACTAGGTCTTCCGTCGCGGAGCCCGGGATCCATCTATTCTCAACGCATGAGCGCAAACGTGGGACTTTCTTTTGCGGTGAACTGATCATCTATAACACCTCGGTCTTTGTCTGCTCCCTCCGACTTTCTCCCCGTCCAATCGCCGAGTGGGGGTGTTGACTCGTCCGCCAGTAGGAACGTGTGACGCATCTACTCAGCACCGACAACGGGCAGAATTGCGAAGAACAACCTAATGCGAAGCCATGCCAGCTCCCTTCCTACTTCGAAGGACTCCGTACAATCCAGCCCAACACACCTCAGGCTAGTCCTCAGCACAGCGGGATCAGACCGTCTTCCTCCTCGAGCCCTATCAAGCGGTGGGGGTCACACACAGGCAGAAAACCGGTGACAGACCGCCCATCCCCTCCATCCTTCTCGTCCAACCAGCACGCATCATTTAGGCCTTTTCACCGCCGTTTCACACTTTTGCCTATGAGGTGAGCGCTCCTCCTCTCGTCCTGAGTGCCGACGGGAGCAGCCTGAGCCCTTTCGTGCGTTACACTCGCGGACATGTCGAGATACTTCCGCTGGACTACTAACTAGAAGTTTGGACGGGGTTCGAGAAGAGGCAAGAAACTCTATCTATTTCCCCTGATGGTTCTGCTTCTCCGTCCAGTACGAGTTCATGTTTTTCTCTGACGCTTTTCGCGCGAGCAGAGCAAACCTAACCTCGAGCAAGCGGGTTTCTCCCCGCCCTCGACCCCATCACAACAAGTATCGAACATCCACAACCTCGAAGATCACGGATATCCGTAATTCAACCGAGCAGGCAGAGGGGAGATCTCGGGGTAGAACGCCCCGTAGGCTACATCATTACAATGGATTGATTCCACAGATCCACGCTCGTGGGGTTCTCCGTGGGTAATGATATAGCCTCCCCTCCCCAGATGATATAGTCTCCCCTCCCCCACTTAACTATGCCCGAAAGAGATTTTGCTATACGCGTGGATTTGTAAGGGGAAAATAATCGTACAGGGGAGACAAGTAGAAAGGCGTATAATATAGCTCGCTGTCGCTCCCTCGCTATCGCTTAATAGTATATAGATGCCTTAGTATTATGAGAATTAAATTAATTGAATTTAACTAATTGTATTACTAGGAGCTTAGCACGTAGTTAAACACGTCATCCTTAGGGACTTACGTGAGGTTATTCCCAACTCTCTAAACACTACTATTTACTATTCCTATTAAGTTATACCTACTACCGTATCTATTAACTATAGGTCGGTTGTTATATATAGGATTATACGTATTTAGAAGTAGAGGAGGCACTATTTAGTATATAGGCTGCGATTATAGCACTTGAATTGACTGTAATTAAGGCACTTATAATAGACTATTAACGTGTATTCTCGACCTATAGATAGTTAGGTATACGGCGCGCGTATAGCCTAGAACAACTATACGCAGAGCGGGAGTAGCTATTATAATTAAATAATCGACAATACTAAAAGAATTATATATATATACAATAGCAAGGGTAGTAGGAGGGCGACAGCGAGGTTTAAAAAATGTAGAATATTAGTAAATGTTTACTTCTACAAACTAACGCGTTTTACTATAGGAAGTGTTCCGTAGTAGTCATAAATCTATAGTATTCGTGAACACTATATAGTATTCGTGAATACTATATAGTATTCGTCAATACTATAGAATCGCGACTACTATATAGTGTTAATAAATACCACGGTACGTAACTTTCTGTGTTTTAAGGAGTCGTAGATCTTAGTATTTTTATTTTATCGCCGTAGCGTAACTTATACGGTAGGTCAATTTTATAGTGTTATAGGTATATATTTAGTATAGCTAAGCGATAAAATTAAAGAACATTCTAAATACTACGTATTTAGGCTAATAGTTGATGTATTTAGATTTATCTTTATAGCCGTAGCTCGGGATCGACAGTTTTCGACCCTTAGAAGTAGTAAAACTATCTATATTTATAACAATTAAATTATATAAGAAAAGCGATTATTTTAAGTATTAGCGATATACTTAATTGTCTAGAGGCCTAAGCACATAATTAGTATATAAATATAAATTAATATAACACTATAGTGTTCATAAATACTATATAGTAGTCACGATTACCGTGGTATTAACGAATACTATATAGTATTCACGAATACTATATAGTATTCGTTAACACTATGATTCGCGACTACTACGGAACAGAAGCGACGCGACGATTTAGTACTAGACATCCCTCCACACCGCCAGGAATAAGTGGGGGAGGGGAGACTATATCACCTGGGGAGGGGAGGCTATATCACCACCCTTCTCCGTGTGGTGGTGGTTATTACTCCGCGAGGCAGGCGAGCAGGCGAGCTGGCTGTATGGTGATTATTACCAGTCGGTCTGGACCCGTCCGTGGTCAAAAACAGGTTTTACGAGATGAGGGTTCTGCTCGTATTGATAGAAACCTGTCGTGAGATGGTGTTCTAGAATTCGGAGTTTGCTTGTGAGATACATAGGAGAGTATTGGTTTGGTTTCCTGTTTGCTTGCCTGTGTTGTATTCACGCGGAGTTTCGGTTCGGTAGGTTGCGAGGATGGGCCTTGTCTCCTGGGTTACGGTTGTAGATTTACTGTACCCCTCCATGGATTGTGGGGTATCGCTTGCTCCTATCGATAACGCCCTAGGAGGACCTGGAGGACGTCGCGTAGATCACCCAGGCTGACAGGCTCAGGCGCTCAGGGCGCGCGGTTGAATCAGTCACTGGATATGTTATATACGTTCACCTGGGCACTCCTGACCTTGAATTTAACTTCCAAGGCTGTGATCTATATTAATGACCTCAATATATTTTCACATCTGGCGCTGTTTGCGCCATGTGAGGAGGGCTATTGTGATGTCTTGGATGAGTAGGTACTGTTGGCTATGCGATGGATTTCTTATTGGTGTGATTTCAGGACTCAATGCTGTCAGGTGCAGGAGTTGCTCCTCAGTGGCTGCCTCGTCGAAACCAATCCTGAGGTGGGAGCAGATGGGATGAGCAGGAGTCGCAATCACTCGCTATGAGGTTCTGAAACTCTACCCATACGGAGTAGATCCTGATCGCAACGACTCCTCTCGTCGCATCCATTCAATGTCAACCGAGCCTCGTTTACTCGTTGCGACTATTTTCAGTATCTCATCATCAATCTTCTGCTTTTCGAAATCACCGAAATTCCCAACGAACATGTCGTCCATCCTCACCGCAACCGAAAGAAGCGCACAAAATGCAAAGCCTTGCCAGCAAGTACAGTACTTTACATAACACATCGAGCACCACCAGAAACGACGTGTCTCTTCCCAGACCCAACACATGGGACGAGGCGTTCTGCATAGTTCGTCGGGCATCCTGGGCATCCTGGGCATCGACGTCCAGCAGTTCGCGACCTACCAAAGCCCATCTGCATCTTATACATCCTGTGATACAGTACTGATATTTGACGGCCTCATTCCAACGCACGCCCATGATCTGAATGTAAGTACTGTCTGTATGTAAACAGACACATCTCACCGGGTAACTTCCTACTCGTCCACGAACACCCTCTCACATCTCTGCGTACCTGTCTGCCGCAAGGCGAACCGCATCTTCAGACCTCCTCCATCCCACTGATTCCCAGTCCCTTGCTGCCCCTCGATTTACATTGCATCCATTTCCCCTCTCTTCCCTCCTCACCCGTCCTTCCAGGCAAACAATTCACGTCCCTTACCGCTTCACAGTTCTCAAACCTGGGATAACGAACCTATCATAGCGAAAAGAGGCTTCGAGTGTGGTGTTTTCGATATGTGCCCAACAGACCTGCATCGCATCGTTGCATGTTGGTTTTTCGCCCCCAGAAACATGAACCTGGAAGCTTGGATGGTGGGCGGGCTGGCTCTGGATCGCCCGCGCCCGTCTTTGCGTCGGCTTGGATTCTTGGGATGGAGCTGGAGATGTTTAGATGTTGCTGCTGCTGGGGTAACGAGAGAGAGGTTTTTGTCTTCGTTTCCCCTGCTCAGGGGAAAGGAGGTCAGTCACGTGAATGATTATTATCTCACACCACGTGATCCACCTCCACCATAGCCTCAAAGCTAAACACGAAACCATCTGCAAGTAATATTTCGGGGGCGGAAGGATTCAGGAATGAACCACTGCAGAACATATAGAAGAGGCTTATCGCACGTTGTCGTTTCCCTAGGCGAGTTTCATCCTTCCTAAGGCTGATTGTTGATTGCCGGCAGGGAGATAGTGCGTGGAGGGCTGTGTGAAGAGTTGGAGTTACGGTCGTGTAACCGTGAGATAAGGAGTTTGTTTGTTGGAGGTTCTGTAGCGCTTGTGCATGTGTGGAAGTTGGCACATGCTGTTTTTTGAGAAGGTATAGAGCCAAGCGTGAAGTCTTTGATACAAAGGAGACGTAGCAGTTCGTTGCATAGATGTCTTTCGATACCACACCAACACCACCCCCATATTGAGTTCACAATGGAACATCACTACCATCATAGCCTACTATCTAAGCTTTTCTGTTCAGACAAATCAAGTCTACAGCAGTTATCCGGCGGAAGTAACGCCCAGATTTAACGTGAGAGAGGTAGGTCACTTGACTATTGCCGTTCGGAAACCGATACAAATTACACCCACGTTTTCCTTACCCCTTTCGGCGGAAACGACTTACGGCCGGTATTTAATACTTAGCATATCCTAGAATTCCTAGCTTTAGTGATTTCGACGGCAATAGAGGAAGCGACAAAGAAAACAAATTCGCTTCTATTCCTAGCGTGGACTAAGCTTTTAAGGACTTGAATGGGAATTTTTCCGATGCTCGTACTACATTCAATGTCGAAGAGTTGGACTTTCAGTGTGTAGGTTGAGATGGTGAATAGCATTTAAAAGGGTCGTAAGGATATAGTCTACAATCATCATTGCATATTACTTGTCGAGTTACCTTGGGTATTTCATACATAATTGCACAGGGTTCCCTCATACTTCACAATCTATAAGCGAGGTGGTCGTTATATAGTCCGATTACTCTCGTGTTCTGTTTCGTCTAATCTACCTAGGATATACCGGATCAGCGAGCTCCTCTACCAACTTACGCTACATGATTCTCAGAAGTGGAGGTAAGTCTACGTTGACTAATTCATCGTTATCACAAGTATGAGTTAATTGTTGACTGCTGATCTACTCAGCTCAACTCAACTAAATCTAACTCATCTGGCAGACTACAGTTTGTTTAGATGGATGCAATAAAGTGATGACGATATATCATCTGCCCCGAGACGGTGTGGGGACACGAGAATAACTTATCAAATCATGTCATACACAGTACAGGTCCACAAATCTTCTCCTCAGATTTTCCAATTCAAGAACCAGTTCCCAACCTCCCAAATGCATCGTTCCTGCACAGAACAGAGCCGAAAAGTTCAGCGTATCCGTACGCGATCTGGAGATACCACTCCTCTCCCTCATCACTTCCCACTCGCAGCTCCATCCTTCTCAATTTTCTTGTTGTTCTCTTGCACACTCTTCATTTTTTTCTTCTCTTCCTTCTTCGTTCTCTTCTTTAGCTTCTTCCTTTCATTTCTTTCCTTTTCCTTCCTCTTCTGCTCTGCCTTCCGCATATCCTCTTTCATCTTTGCACGTTCATCCTGTCCTAGTTTCGCTACCTCTTGCGCCTCTTCTTCAGGTGTTCCTGCTCGGTGCTTCGTCGCAGGCGACGAATCCATGTTGTCGGGGTCTTCATCTATCAACTCCCAGTCGTCGGTGATTGACATGGTCTAGGACGTAGTGAGCATCTCATGAAAGAGAGAATAGTCTTTGCGACGTACCTGGGAGGGGGGTGAGCTTTCGGGAGGTTCTGATGGATGCGCTGGCGTGCGCGGTGTTGAGCGAGAATACGAGAGGATGTTGAGAGGTGACACGGGAGGTGTGGATGTGGTTGGAGGAATGGCTGTGGATGCGTGTTACGTGAATGTATGCGTGTTTGAAAGTATCGGAGAAGATTAGGTCGTCTAGAGAGAGGGTATATATGCATTAGAAATCTGTGACTAGAAGCAGCTCGAAGAGTCAAATTAGATCGGAAGGGAAACCATCGAGATAAAGCTGTTTGAGACAATGCCTGGAGGAGCTCAAAGGAGTTCACATTGCTTGAAATCATTCGAATCTTCAATGTCTTAGCATAAAACATAGTTTTGTATTTGGCAGCTCGTTGCAATTGTGAATGACATGGATTTGTTTGATTTTGGGCTTGAGATGCGGTCTCTTTCGAACGCTATCCTCTTGAAAACCCGTCATCTGTCAATTGACAACCTCGGAATCAATCTCTTATTTAGCGCTCCCAATCCATTTGCCCTCCACCACACTCATCGCAAGTAGTGGCATCACCAACGCGCAACGAGGGCGTCTCGTCAATTAATCAAACGTCATGTATGTTTGAAAATAATAGTTGCATGGAAAGTCCACTAGCATTTCATCTTCCGGACATCTGCTCTCTTAAGACCATTCAAGTTTCAGAGTCTCAACCAGAAGCAGGGAAACAGATCGAGGGAGTCCGACGAACTCTCAACTCGAATGTGGGATCATCAACGAATCTAAAGAAGAACGCCGTTCTAAGAAACCAACAGGCCTCAGCATTTGAAAAAGCAATCCATGGTACGAGCCTGGCTAGAATATTAGCATTCGTCAAGATTCACAATCGCAGGAAATGACAACTCACAGCAGGATTACCATCAGTCCAACCACCCACATCACACCCAGGAACCTGCCCTTCTACACGCTCCTCCTTCGTCGTCCACGATTGTCCATCAACAGTAAACTGGATATAGTCGCCGCCTTGAGCTTCGGGCGTGATTTCCAACGGAGCGTAATAAGTGGTTAATTGATAGGGATGCCCATCGGACGCTTCGACAGTCGTGTCTCCGGTGCCACCGACATGATTATTTCCCTGGTCTTTGGCATCTATTTTGAAACTGTAATCCACTGTCTTGGGTTTCCCATGTACGTCCTGGCCAGACCAAGTTTCCCACTCGATCAGATGAATGTTGCATATCCCAGGTATATATCTGTTGGCTGAAGCTTTCATCTCGAATCGCAGCCCTTGGAACTTCATCACTCCGCCGTGGCGTTTTAAGGATGGTGGGACAGTTTCGGGGACTGGATCATATTTCCCAGGCAATCTGTGGTAGGATGAGTGAATTGCTAATGGCTCCTCGGCGAGATACCAACGTACTATCTGCAATCTGTCGTATGCTTAGGAGACAGATGTGTTCCGTGAAATTGAACGATTCGCTAGCCGTCCAGCTCATGGAAATCTTGAGCTCTTGCTAGGTACCCGGGTTATAAATTCTCTCCATAGATTCCACACCTTGAGGGGGTTGTTGAAAGAACGCTACTCCTTCGCTGCAAAATTGGGGGTAAACGGCCTGGAAAGAGGCACCGGAGACCCAATTTGCGTTATCGACGCTACCGCATTCAAGACGTGGTATATTCCTCACCTTGTCAAGCGCGTCGTCCAATCGGGACTGTATAGAGTTTCTCGTCGATTGCCCACAGACAAAGAGAGTCCACAGTGAAAGGTAAACAAATATAATTTTCATGATTCTCTAGACGAAAGTGTCCTTAGGCAAAGATGATGTTGATATACTCGGTGAAGACTTCAATTAAGTGATGAGAAAGATGATTAGTCCTGTAATAGCGTCCCGCCTTCAGACCTTATATACACAAGTCGCGCCCTAGACATGACGCTATGGGCGTACTCATTGGGTCAGCTGCACACTATGGTTTGTACTAAAAAACCAATCTGTCCAAAGTATAACGAAGGAGCTGTTTGTTGGTAGGAGCAAATCATCTATCTATATGTAACTTATGAGTCGCAAAGGATCCAGGTGTGGACTAAAACGGCATTTCTTTACTCGTGAATGACCTCCGGTAGGATTCTACCAACTCAAAGGTGGCAGATCGAGCTGTTGGTACACATTCATCGTTTCTAATATGTTGATAGATGAGGATTCTGTTGGATGTAGTTAGTTTGTTGGTAGGGCGGAACAGGCGACGAATATGGCACAATATGTAGAACCATCGCATCTCTAATCGACATTCTAACAGAATATGTTGAGCAGCGACCTGTATGCTGTAGTAAACATCGAATTTCGGGCTCTGACATTATCTCTGGCAGAGATGGGGCAGTGATATACAGTCATCACTGTGCGCTCATCCGATAGAAGTGTTGCGGCAAATCCCTGTTGGCCGGACCAATTACGAGCAGCGGACGAACCCATAACGTATCTATACCGGCAAGAACATCTGTTTTCTATCATTGAGTTCAGGCTCGACATTCATTTTTCATGAATCCGTGGATATAGCACTCGCTAATAATCTCCCGCTTCCACTTGGCGTTGATGAATTGATATCTATCTGATCTTCGAAGAGTCGACACCGTTTCCAACGACGTCCTTCCGCAGAACAAAAGGGGGTACGTTGCCATCAAATATAACGACTACATCTCCAGATGCGGTGAGCATGGGCCCAAGGCCAAGATATCCCAGTTTGGTCTGAAAGAAAGTTCTCTCGGCGCCGAGAACATACACAACCCATAAATACTCCGAGTGTGTAAAGTTGACGCAGTCTGTAGGTATATGAGAATCAAAGGTACCGGTGGGACATGAGACCATGAGCAGTGTCCTGGGGAGTACGTAAATAATTCTGCTCGCATCTAAATTAAGCACTACAGAGAAGTGGGCAATTCAGTTGACACAACAACTATTCGGTATTGTTCAGGACTAATAATACTAATCGAAAAGCTTTATGTTAGCTACTGAAGGCATTCATGTAGATGTAGGATTTCAGACTGAAGACACCGCTACAACGCCTTGTCTGATACTTGCAGAGATCCCCCCATGGTGTCTAACCACATATTCCATTATCTTGTATCGAGCATTAGAATCTGGGGGGTTAAAATTCTTCTTCGCCATTGGTTTGATATATATGGCGACTTCTTGTTGGATCCTTGCGCATCGTCTGTCCAGAGCCAGTAAATCCAACTGATTCATGTTAGTGTCCGCTGAAAGCTGACGGTACGTTGCAAATTACCTCTTCCATGAACACCTTCCGGTGTTCGAAACATGCTATCCTTCTTCCCTGACTTTCCAAATTTTCCTTTCGTTGCAAAGTCCTGCCATTTGTTCTTGCCAGCTTCCAGCTCCTTATTTGCCTTTATCTTTTTGGGGACTTTGGCAGGTCTTACAGGACCATCACTGACCTTGCTTGGTTCGCGCTTGGTTTGCTGCGCAAGCTCCGGATTGATATCTGCAGCAGCAGAAATCACATTCGTATTGGCGGGCGGTGTAGGAGTAGAGACTGCGACTGGTGTTCCATCAGCTTTGCGCTTGTTTGGGTTCACAATGGGTTTGATATCCTTGGCTCGCAGCGTCTCGGTTGTGTCGTAACTCTTGAATTTGACGATATAGACTGGTGCGGTCGAGGAGCCAGTGATCGATGTTATTCGTGCTGGATAGAATCCCTTATCGCCCGAATGCCACTTGGCTAGAACCGTGTCGTTCACCGAGAATTTACTTGGATTATCTGTTTCTTCAGGGACTGTTGGAGTCGTGGAATTCTTCTTGAAAGCCGGATGATTCTCGCGCGACCATTTCTCTTTCACCGCGGGCTCTGGTTTCTTCGATACTGCAGCTGGCACTGAAGATGGCTTTAGTTCTGCGATCGATGCTTCGGTGAGGGAAATGACTTGTTCGAGTTCAGTCTTTAATTCCTGAAGCTCTGCGCTATCTGGATCTGCTTGCAGGCCCAGTTGGACTGTTTCTAGCTGTCTTTGGTTAGCAATGGGGTGACCCACGCTCGCAGAAAGAAGTGGTACAAACCTGTAGTTTGTACTCTTTTATCTCATTTTGGAGAGCCGCGATTTCGCTCGCCATCTTTGCTAGCTTTCTGTTAAAGTGTCGCTCGTCTTTGAGAGTCGAATACTTTGGCAAGTATGAGAGTATGAAATGATCTATGGCGAGAAGAGAGTGTCAATAGTCTCGCAGGTGGGATGTTCTCGAATGTGTTGAAAATGACGATGGGATCGGCTTGTACCAAGAAAGACGAGGAGCATCGTCGTGGGGCGATAGAACGGAAGACTTACATAAGCAAGGCTCTTTAGGCAAGGCTATTTTGGCGGACATCTCTGTCGCAACTCAAGATCAACCTTCACTACATTCATCTTCCCTGTACTACATACCTCGCGCCAACATGCAGGGCTTCAATATGGGGCGGTATGTCCCTCCGGATCAGGAAGGGATAAAGAGTGGGAATCAGCTTCATGGAAAACATGCTCTCGGGGCTCGCGCAAACAAGATCTCACAAGGGATTCTCACAGTTCGATTCGAGATGCCCTATCCAATATGGTGCACACACTGTCCAAAGCCCACCATAATTGGCCAAGGTGTCAGATTCAATGCCGAGAAGAAGAAAGTTGGTAACTACCATTCGACTCCAATATTCAGCTTCCGTATGAAACACATTGCTTGTGGAGGGTGGATTGAGATTCGAACAGATCCAAAGAATACAGCATATGTTGTCACAGAAGGTGCAAGGAAGCGAGACCTAGGCGAAGATAAATTGTTAGAGGGAGATGTCAAGATAATGACGCAGGAAGAGAGAGAGGCAATGAGAGATAGTGCGTTTGCTGCACTGGAAGGGAAGGTTGACGACAAGTCTCGTTTGGAGCATAGCAGATTGAGATTAGAGGACTTGGAAGAACTATCTGAGAAGCAATGGGAGGACCCCTATCAGATGAATAGGAAGCTTCGCAACGTATTCCGGATTGGAAGGAAACAGAGAGAGGCCGATGGCAGAGCTACCGCAGCTCTGCAAGACAGGATGAGCCTCGGTCTTGATCTGCTACCTGAGCACGAGAATGATACAAGGAGGGCTGGTCTCGTTCAATTTGGTGAGACCGATTCGGAAAGACTGGTCTCGAAAGCTGTCTCCAGGCCCCTGTTTGAATCGATACAGTCGTCGAAGTCCCTCGAGATGTCAAAATCGGGGAAGAAAAGATTAAAAGCAGAGCAAGTCGCAGAACAAAGGAAAGCCGACATCGTAAATGAAATACAAGGCAATACTCGAGCTGCGCTGGATCCGTTCCTGGTTGGCTCTAAATCACAATCAAATCCTCGTGGGAAGCTCGTGCTCTCAGGCGTGAAAAGGAAGAGAACGACCCCCGGACCCACCTGTGTGATACTTCCGCAATCAAAGCCATCAGATGGAGCGACCAACAGTAGTTTGGTAGACTACGATGATTCCGATTGAACTGCTGTTCGACAGCGGTGAGACACGCTTTTCTATAATGAGCAGGAACCGATGTGTTTTTGAGGAGTACATGGTGTAAGACAGACCGGGCTGGCACGCCATACGATACCCAGGGTTTGATTTTTGTGGGATATTAAAGATCGCGCGAGATGATCTGCAAGGAGGTTTTGCTTAAAGTAAAGATTACGCTTTGATGGTAGGACAGGTTTGCAATGGCAATCAATGTAAAAGCTTTACCTGACAACATTCCGTTAGTAGCTTCACGGATGTATGTATACTTTTCCGAGGAAGAAAAGAAACGAAAATTATAAGATGTGTTCTCGTGGGCTCAATATTACTGATGATTCTTGGTTGTGGGGCCCTTCATGATATCAAAGGCTTGACTCGAACACCATTCAGGTGTGACACCCATGCAGGCAGCAATTTGCGTCGAACACAGGTTGTATATCACAACCCACCCTTAAGGGTTCGTGCTTGCAACGCCCGCTGTAATTTCAGGGCTCTTATGAGCAATCATTAGCTCGTTCTTCTAGTGCTAAGTTGACTGTAATTCCATGTCAATTGAGGTGGACTCGTGTAACTAATTCTCAAATCGCGTTAGAGTAAAGTGTCTCCCAGTCCATCCACCCGCTCAAGCCGAAACATGCGTATGGGCCAATAGCCAAACACAACCCTTTTGATCAAATTACAAAAGCATATCAAAACATCCGAAAGGGTCCCAACCGTCAGAAGAAAGCCGTCTCCAAAAAGGGGGAAATACGTATGGACCACTGCTAGCTCCGTCCCCGCGTGACGCTAACTTCCGTGGTCCTCAAGATGCTGCCTCTCTTCTCCTCCCTTTCCATTTGTCTTCCCCTCCGAGCTCTCTCCCGTTCCTGCCTCATGAACCTCATGCCCTCTTCTTCGAGACCCTCGTCCAGCTTCTCTAACTTCTCTAAGCGACTCACGCTACCACTCTCGTCACTTGCATTGCTATCTCTCCTCCATAACTTCTCTTCTTCCCAGGTCTCGTTCTTAGCTCCACCATGTACCTTAACGCCATAACTCGGCTTCGGCTTCGGCTTCGGTATGCTATTCTGCGAGGCCATGGCACTCATGGTTTCTGCCCCGTTATTCATCACCTCCCTATCATGACCTAAGCTCAACGGCAAACTGATATTCGGATCATGGTCTCCGTCACCCGTCGAACAAAACCTGTAGTTACGATGGATTTTCCCTTCTCGCACGTTTCTCATCTCGTTATTCGACTGTTTGCCTCCTCCACCATTATCGTTTCTACTTAATGTGAAGCTCGCAGAATCTAGGAGGCTAGCGAATAGTGGACGTAACGTGGGGAGAGAAGCAGCTAGAATGCCGATGTTGAGTTCGATTGAGTTCCAGATGCTGAAAGAGAAGTTGAAGAAAGAGTCGGTGTTCTCGAAAAAAGACGAGAGGAGATACTCTTTGATTATTGAGGCGACGCTGGCACTATATTTCGTCAGTAGACAAGCGAATGATGAAGAGGGGCGCTTACAAATAGCCGAGACCGAGGATACAAATGAGAGAGATCTTAGTTCGAGAATTGATGTGGAGTGTTAGAATGATAGGGATAGGGAGGGTTGCGAAGAGAAAATCGGTAAAGATGTTCACAGCTAGCGGTCAGTTAGTAATTGGGCTAATACTGGGGCGCGAATCTTGCCTCCGTTGAACAATCCGATGGCGCGGAAAATCTCTATATCATAGCATTTGGTTCTTGGCTTCACGCGAAGCGAAAAATCCCATGCTGCGTCTACTGGAATGCACTGAAAGACCCTAAAAGATGTTAAAACAAATCGAAATGTTCGGCTCAAGGTTCCATTCCGTTGACCTACAGAACGCCAATGCAAGCTAAAGTAAAGCCGAATATAAAGATGATCCATACGATAATGCATCGCTGAGGTAAATTAGCGGCATACCTATAAAAAGGTCCTCAAAGACCTACCTTGAACCATTTCCCTTGGATAAGCCTGATGAGAAAGAATCCTACTGAGACTTTGACACTGCTGATACCAAGAACAATGATCCAGCCATGATGGTACGAGTAATGTAGGATGTCTGTTAAATTGGAAAGCAGATGGGGATTCGTAATGTGCTCTCCAACTCCCGCATGGACTTCGAGAATATAAAATACGAAAGCTGACATGGAGCATATCTATTGTCTGTTAGCTACCTCCGAGTATAATATGAAGACAGATATATTTGGTGTTGAGGCTTACCATTGCGAGCACCATTGCGTAGTCATCCATGCCAACCTTGTTAAGTATCGCCATTCTCACATACATTCTAAGAATTACAGCTGTACACGCGAAGGACGTGAAAAACCCTGTGATCCCAAGTATTCTCTGCTCATTACTTTCTAAAGAGACCGGCTCAAAAGTAAAAGTCGGTGATTGTTGTCGGACGTACATGATAATAAATTACCAATATCTTAGATGTACTTGCCAGCAATTGAGTTTAAAAGAGATGTTCAAGCGGAGACCTTGCTCGTTGCTCTCTTCAATATCAGTCAATCTCACAAACCCCCCGGATAATAATATAGATCTATAGAAGATCACCAGTATAGAGTAAACCAAGAACGAAGAATGATGTGGGCCCTTCGGGATCGCGCGCCCCGGATTTTGTATCCAATCCATGTAGGTACCCTCGAGGAGATCTTTTGATACACGGCTCTTATTATTGATCAGCAAATCTAGTATATCTGAGTGGACAACACAAATAATGATGTGCCGTTGTTGCGTCAGATGTCCAATCAAGCCTCGATATCTGCAAGTATTCCACCGACCCAAGCCACATTTCTTACGCACGAACACGCCACAAAGCAATTTTCGTCGAAAGTTCCAGAGCTCAGACATCTTCTGCTTCACGGGAAAAATGTCAGACCAAGGACGGCATGAACCTACACAGCCTGATCTGGTCCTCCCGGAGTGCGGGGAAATCATGAAGAAATAGAGGGCCGAAACATTTTGCAAGAAAACAGATTGGCTAATGTCTACGACCCACACTATGAAAGGCTCAAAGCGAACATTATACTGCAGTCGAGATTTCCTGATCATACGTGGGAGCAGCGGAGCTCGGACTGAAAAGATGACTTGGACTGGCGGGCGGAGATAAAACTGCTATTATCATTGCAGTCCAAGCCCTGCAGTTTGGGGAACGGATAGGGGAGAAAACTAGTGCTTGGCCACATCATCTTGAGAGGGTTTCTTTTAGCGGGATGTATTCGAGTCGAGATGGAAGTCCCAATTGTTCCCGAAGAAGTCCTCCCGATGGAGAGGTGATGATGTATGTGCATAATCTTGGAAACCTTAACTTCCCATTGGGGGCCTATCAGGACATTCGATGGCCAGAAGCGGTCTCAAACGCCGTTGAAGCACTTGAGATACTGCAAGGAGTCGATTTGGAAACTCTGCGTAAGTACAAAACTTGGGAGACGTTGATGGTGTGGGTCGTGTAGGGCTTAGCGAACCACGTGATACATTAAAAGGCTCCCGGTCTGTGCGCAACTCTTTGACATCAACGTCTTCGTCGAGCTCAAACTCATCCAATACACATACTTGCTGTTTTTGATGTACGCAATATGACCGAACGTTCAATTGAGGTTCCCGCAGCCATGGACTAGAGCTACAACGGCTGTAAGTCGCTCGTCTCACTGCACACATCCGAATCCACCGCCAATTCTGTTGGTGTATCCTGGCAACACAAAGTCTTGAGAGTGGTCCGGAAGCAAAGATTGCGCAGTAAGACTAAGGAGTTCCAGGATAGACATACAAGATTCTTGCGTTCATTCTATTCAAGGCTTTCGACCGGCACTGCTGCGAGAACTCCTGGAACATTCTCATGCAGGCAGCTCAAAGCTCTTCTCCTTACGATCACGATAACGTGTGGAAGGTTGTGCTACTGAAGCCGAACGCCTGCGGGAGCCCATCGTCGGATAATGTTTAGGTCGGCTACCTGCAAAGAAATAACCTGGTCTTGTGTAGCCTCCTGTTTTGCCGTTACCAATATCCGCTCGCACGCAATAGGGGCGTGGCTTGAACTCGAGTTGTTTATTGGAGGTCCCTTCTATCCTTCATGATTGAAATGTCTCTCATTGGACGTACAAATTGATGCCACAAGTTTCAGTGTGTGGAAATTCACAGCTCGTGAGCATTTTTGCATCGAGCTGCGACTCTGTAATAGACCATCCTCGGAGACATAGCACGGACATGCATTGTCCCACCAAGCGATATCGTCCTGTCTCTGATCAACTGCGCCGTGATCTTACTGCTCTTTATTTCTGCATTGCGTACTTTCCGATCACATCTCACTGCCTTCGGTATCTGTAGAGTTCTCAAGCATGTGCCTTCGACGCCAAGTACACGGGTACAGAGAAGTCCATTGACATACTCTCACAGCCTATGCTATGTTTGCTTTCGCGATTTATGGTTCTATCCATATAGACGAACACTATCTTGTGCGTGTTTGTTTCCCGTGATTAGTGTACAATTGCAAGCCTCCCTTCACTTGTACATTTCTCACTAGAAATACTATGACCTCAATATCTAAATTGGAAAACCAGGCGTGGTTCAACTCTTCAGGGGTCGTATAGCCTAATAATTTATATTTCTAGAGAACCTTTCTGGAGGTGTTGGCATCTGCTTATTCATTTCAGCAGAGCTCGCGGCCTGCGCGACAACTTCGCAGCGGAGACATTCTTTCAACAAATCCTTTTATCTGTCGCCGGCATATTTATTGGCCTGTTGACTTTATACCAGACTCTTCCGTGTACAAGTCTCAATGCCTTGGGAACTCTTGAATCGAATGTCGTTAGTAATAAGGTCGCGCCGATTGCACTGGCTAATTCGTATTATGCAGTGAGCTTCATTTAGGCTGATGCAAAGTACACCACATGACATCGAACACAATCAATTTCGTCTCAAAGCTTTAGTCTTTATCTCTAAATGTACATCTCTAACTTTGTGGTATGTACCGTACACATCTCTGACACTCTTAATCCCAAGCAAGTTCAGTTTTCCTTCGTTCTGCCTGCTTTGTTTCGGATACCTTTGGTAACGCGGCTGTTTCGACATCGGCAATTATCGTCAACACTAGGGGTTCAGGTCAAGTGCTTGCCATCATTCACACCATGCATCTCTGTCAAACCTTCACTGTCTTGGCTTGCCTGTGGAGTTCCGCTCGTGGCATCATAGCATCCGATCTAGGTTGGGAAGTGGGTTGGAGCCCTGCACCAGCTCCTCTATCTGAAGCCCTTGCTCATCGATCCATGATCGAGATCACGAGGTACAACATCGAAAACAAGCAGCTGAAGTGCTCTATTGGAGACGCTCCGCGGCGACAAGAATGGTGACTCGGGATCTTACCTCTTGTTGTCTAACAGTGGGTGGATTGACAACATTCCAGGACATCCTTACAACCTGAAGCTCGGAAATCATTTACGGACGCGATTTTGTGCTTGATGAAAAAGCCTTCACGAATTGCGAACTCTCCATTGGCGGCTTGGTCGCCAGGAGTCAAAAGCCGGTGAGTGGCTACGAGCACGCCTCTCATTATCCGTGTATTGATGGTATGAAGATACGATGATTTTACAGCTGTACATATAAATGCTACAATGACCGTTCATGCTACGGTATTCTGCCACTTGTTTATTCCATGTTTCATCATTAACCTTTATTAGGCGAATTTTCTAGCATGGCATCGATGGTTCATACTTGCCTTTGAGACCGCACTACGGCAGGAATGCGGTTTTGAAAGTTATCTTCCGGTAAGGAGCGCTTCTCATTTCCTCTGTTGGCTTCCATTGATGCATCTGCGAAGTATTGGAACTGGGCACTTACCGCCGACGATCCAATTAACTCCCCGGTGTTCGATGGCAGTGAGTACAGTATGGGCGGAAACGGAGTTCATATAGAACACAACTGCACAAACGGTCTCTTTAGCGATACCGTTCCGCCACTGGGATGTATTCCACCAGGCGAAGGTGGCGGGTGTGTCGAGACCGGTCCATTCAAGAAGTAAGAATTATGTCCCTAGCAACTACTGATGCTTCGACATTGACATTACGTAGCTACACTGTCAACCTCTCCCCTATGAGACCTTCAATTCCTGACCCAATGATCAATGGGTCGTTACCAGCTCTCTCCTACCTGCCACGGTGTATGAGACGGGATGTCAGTCCTTGGGTCTCCAGCCAATACACTCGAGACGTTGATATAGCAAATCTCATCACCGAAAATCCAGATATCTATTGGTTCCAAACCATTTTTCAGGGCAACGGATTTCCAGGCGGCAACTATGGCGTCCATGCTGGCGGTACGTCACCTGTTACCCACCACAGTTCCTGCTTACTGACACACTTCAGGTCATTTCACGGGCGGCGGGGATCCTGGTGGAGACTTCTTCACTTCTCCAGGAGATCCAGTCTTCTGGCTCCACCATGCGCAAGTTGATAGAACATGGTGGATTTGGCAGAATCAAGATCTTCCAAAGCGTCTAAGCGCATACAGTGGTACTATCACTTTCAACAATAGCCCCCCAAGTCGGAACGGAACATTGACTGATTTGCTTGATATCGGAATCTTGGGCTCGCCAGCTATGGTGAAAGAAGTCATGAATACTGTCGCTGGAGGTGAGGGTGGTCTGTGCTATATTTATGTTTAGGAAATATTGAATCAGCAATGACGGCCACATACTTAGAAAATATGGCACTGTACTGTCCCTCCAGATAAACCTTGAAACATCCCAAGATGAAAACACGTTAGACTTAAGGACCCATGCAGCAGCATTGTGTGTTTTCGAAAGATCATCCCTAAATTACGAATGAACAGGTTGCCCGGACGCCTTGTTCAGATACCCCATAGAAGAAGTGGGATTCGATCACATTTCCCTTCGAATTTCCCCACAAGGTCGCCAGAATAAATGAGTTCCAAACATCCACGGGGCCGTTTTATAATTAGATGGAATACTAATCTCGAAAGTTTCTAGATATCTTGCCAATACGGATAGCAGTGGTGTACCGTGAGCGGTTGTGCTACATTCGATACCCGCCTAAGCGCCGTTTTCACAGCTAGAATCATTCCATTATGGGCTTTTGTTGCAAGTCGTATTGGTCGACATAGCCTAATGTTTCTAATAAACTCCTTGTATTCACTACGCGGTCTCCGGGTAGAGCAACGCTTTTAGTGGATCGTGTATCGAATCCAGTATAAGAGGACGCGCCGTAGTACTGAAAGGGATTAACATAAGTCATCTCACGAATACAGGTCAGCGGTCAAAAATTCAATGGGGTTACTAGGCCCGAACCATGATGCGGTATACAAGAAAGCTCTGACATTTCTTGGCTTGTCCTCTGCGAAATGTGTACTTGGTGTGGCCATCACGCAAATCTGCATATTAACCCTCTATCGTTTTTACCCCTCAGGATTCCTAATGAAGTTTATATGTAGCACGGCGACTTGTGTCGTTGAGTGAGACTCTAAGGATCGTCTCTAGAAGATAGCGCCGTAACATTGACGAAGCGCTAAGCGACAGTAGGATATGCATGGAACTCAGGATAAGCAGGTCAAGTGTTACAGCCGAAGTAACTCTCCGATTCGATAGCTTTGACTTCACGTGATAATTTATGACTCACTATGTCACTTAGTTGCGATACCGGAAACAATGGGGAATTTATCAAGTGTTTCTTTTCCTGTCGAGCATTCTTCACGTCAATTGCTCTATGAATCACAAACATGGCGCCTAATGTAGCGATATCATCTCGCCTCACGCTTCAGATCATGGACGTAAATGAGCATCTAGAGGGCTATCATGCACTGATGGCGAATGCAGAATCCGCATTGTGGTCGTTCGTCTCC
This sequence comes from Chaetoscypha palmicola, assembly GCA_003988945.1. Classification (NCBI taxonomy): domain Eukaryota; kingdom Fungi; phylum Ascomycota; class Leotiomycetes; order Helotiales; family Helotiaceae; genus Chaetoscypha; species Chaetoscypha palmicola. The sequence goes on along the minus strand of QYAH01000121.1, from coordinate 2,459 downwards.
CTACCGTACTAGAGAACTATTCTCTCGCTTGCTGTCCTGTCGACAATATTGGATCCCTGCCTGACATAATCTAGATCCAACCCCACACATACCGACTTAGAAATGACCCGCGCGGCGCTTATTGCACGTCAAGCACCGCCTGACAAGCCCTGGAGTCAAGTCTGGGCAATCTGCTTGCGGAACGGCGACGGGAGTGAAGGGAACCAGAGACTAATTGGTGCCATTGGACTCCCAAGGGAGAGTGAAATTGGGTATCGGCTCTTGCCTAATTTCTGGGGAAAGGGATATATGAGCGAAGCCTTGGGAATGTTTGTTGAAATGTATTGGAACGTTGGAGGTATGTGTTTTATCTTTCGAGAATTATGGTTGTTTCGAAATTCAGCTTATCTTCAGCATTCGATGAATTTGTAATACTGCTACATTTAGCGTCTGAATACGTTCTAGTTCGAGGTGTAAGCGAAACAATAATGAGAGCGGAACTTACTATCTAGCAGACTATCAAAAATATGATAAAATCGTCGCAGCTGCAGATCCCGATAATGGAGCTAGTCTAAGGGTACTTGAGAAAGCTGGATTTAGCAAGGGAGAGTACAGGAAGGATGCGTATGAAAGGGCTACTAAGGGTGGGGTAAAAAGCGATTTGCAATTCTTCTATGTAGATCGACCCTCAAGTTGAGGATACAGACTACGAAAGAAAAGACACAGAGTATCCTTGAAACTTAATTCGGGTTGCTCATGTATAACCTGGACAAGGGGTTCATCCTCGGCTGTTGTTATACATCATGTGAGATCGCTACTCTAGACTGGAGAACAGTTCACACAATTGAGATGAAGGGTTTCCCAGGCTCCAACTCTCCTTCTTTCAAGTCTTTGAGCCTGCGTCTGCTCTCTCTTCTGGCGGTAATATTTTGATCTTCTCGAGTTTCGTTGCGCGGAAACCAAACTCGGTACATCTCTCATCATCATGTTGCTGCTTCATCTCTTCGGCGTAAAGACTAGCCCTACGATCTGGTCGACGTCGCAAGCTAGAGAACGGCAATTTCTCTAGATTAATGAAAATATTGAGTTCGTCTTGAATGCTGTTCTCTGCATCATACGAACTTTTCGTAAGCTCGGGGCACAGACTGAAGGCATCCGTGACTTCAAGAAGATCTAGAACAAAAATGAGGTCAGGCGGGAGAACAGGTAGGACATGAAACATGTGCTAAGTCTCGTTGTCTGTATCTTTGATGCATGGATCCTATTTCCCTTTATCCGCTCTATTGATGATCAACAGCAAGCGCGATGAGGAATTGGTTTCTGGAAGGAGAAAAGGGGAAGATACAAGCCCAACCCCAACTTTAGGAAGGCAGGACGAAGATGTCAATATTGTTACTGTAATGTTAAACCCGGCCTGAGAATTTTCCAGCTGATTACAGCCCCACTGCAGCCCGACAAGCTACCAGTTCTGAAACCCTTTACAGCGACTACATCCCCTGATAGTCCATCTGTCAAGGCAAACCCAACAGAACTCATACCCACAACCAACTACCAAATACCAATTAGCACTTCCCCCAAATGCACTTCACAGAAAACTTACCTCTCTTACAAGTAATATGCGCACATCCCCCATTCCTCTCAATAGAAACCTTACACTTCGGACACTTTTTATGAGCAGCACTTGTCCCAATGTGCGTCTCAGATTTCTTATCATCCATGTCTTTTTCCCTATCACGGGCAAGCTTGGCATCATATTCCTCACAAGTATACCCTTCATGCCACTTCATCTGATGTCGAAAGCACATTTGGGCTTTACATTTGGCGCAGATGAACATTGACTGATTGCGGTCTTCGTCGAGATGAAGGTGGCCGTATCCGCATTTGGGTGCGAGACAGTGGAAGAAAGCGCCTTGATTTTGGAGGTAAGATTGAAGTCTACGTTCGTTGAACCTAAGGTACGTCAGCATGTATATTCGATCGTTCACTAAAGTGCAGGTCATCCCTTTCAAATCCTTCAGGTGTAGTCCATCTTCGCACATCGGACGTATCCATCGTCTCGTGGCAGTGCTCGCAAGGGCATTCTGGTGCGTCGCCATTCGCAGCTATCCAGTCTCGGAGCAGTGTGTTCACATATTAATCAGATTAATCAGATTAATCAGATTAATCACGTTAATCAAATTAATCATAATTAGATTAGATTAGATTTGATTAATGACTTACCTTGATTAGATTTGATTAATCGATTTGATTAATCAAATTAATTAATGATTAATTGATTAATATACTATAAATAGATATATAGTATATAGTAGACTTTAGAGTAGATATAAAGGTTATCCTCGCTTAACTTCTTAGTTATATAATAGAAATAAGCGAGAAATACCCCTGAATTATACTTACTAAGTAKAATCCTACCTCTCTAATTGGCTCGGCTAGTATATTAGTCATATTAATCATATTAATCAGATTAATCAAATTAA
>QYAH01000120.1:0-75714 GCA_003988945.1 Chaetoscypha palmicola | reverse complement strand
AGATTCGGGACCGTGATAATTAAGGATTATCTTTATAGCTAGGTTATCCTTAATCTATACCTAAAAATACGCCGGACTATAGAATACATCCTTAATATCTAGGTATCCTTCTATAGGGTAATCCTTATACCGAGGTTTAACTATACCGCGGAGTAAGAGATAGGTCGGAACGCGACTCGATTGCCATCCTCCCGGACGGAGGAAATGGCAGGCTAGTGTGTATTATCCTAACGTCTTTTACACATTATAGTATAATGTGCTAGTTAACAAGAGTTAATGAACTATATGATATGCCTTAGAGCTAAGTAAAATATTATAATAAGCCCTAAACAGGTTGAGTAAACGTGTTGTAAGTCTCGCCTTTCTTTATTAACCTCCTAGGTGTACCACTTTTCATGTCTACTAGGAGCCATCTTTAAATCCAACGTTTATTTACAATCTACATCTACACGAGACGGAGTTCTATGACACTTATATAGAGTCATCTTAATATTAAACTTCAATGCGCAGGTGGCATGTTTCCTACAGATAAAATTTGGAAATTCTTCTCAGAACATACTTCTCGGCGTACTTGCGTGCCTGGATAAGTACTAGCCACAGCATGCAGACGATCACGTTAATAGAATATGTGAGCCGTGTCTCTAATTTAAGAATAGTCGGCTTTGTGAGCGAGGGGCTACCCATTAGATTTGAATAACAAATCAATTTACAACGAACAGCTGTAGTCTGATCGTTTAAAAGAAAAATCAAAAAATGGCCTCAGAGTGAGGGAAGAGTTACTCTAGAGGTTCTTAATCATGAAACGATGGCTTTTGTCAGTGTAAAATTTTCTTCATGGTTATTGAAAGATTTGAAAACACGCAAATCTGTATGCTTTCGATAAAGAGAACTACTCTATCTCTTCTACCGTGAGAATGCTAGCACCTAGATATATCCTTATTAGGTTCAAGATGTTTACATTACGATTTGTACAACATGCATCTCATAACTGTCTCTCATGTCCTCGGCGCCGTTATTATTCTGCTAGGCTATACTAGCAAACCCAGTGTATTGAATGGGTAGAGTAGAGTAGAGTAGTAATGAGTAGCACTATATACGTTATATCTGACTAATCAGATCGCTCGGATCTAGATAAGCGAGACTGACTCGCTTAGTAATAGGGGCTCTTACTAAGCGAACACCTCCTAAATTCTTCTATTCTTTAAACTACTCAAACTACTCCAACTACTCCAACTACTCCAACTACTCCAACTACTCCAACTACTCCAACTACTCCAACTACTCCAACTACTCCAACTACTCTACTCTACTCTACTCTACTCATGAGTAGTTTGAGTAGAGTAGAGTAGTATGAGTAGTTTGTCAATACACTGAGCAAACCTACAAATGTGTATTGCTGACCCTCCGAATATTCCAGACTCAACGTAGAAGAGGATGAGAGAGGGCAGCGATATATAATCGAAAGAGAAACAGGAAGAAGATGAAAAGTCTACATCTAACACCTGGTCAAAATGCAGGGTCTATTATAGCATTAGCAACGGAGTTCGCAAGGCCATTATTAGTGACCACTACCGTTGTTCATCGCGCAGCTATTAGACGTCTGTTTATAATTCTTAGAAGAAAATGAAACCTTGTAGAATAGGCCAAGGCAGAACTTCCAAATTCGTTGCCCAATCAAAACCCACTTGAGGCCTTTCCGGGTCCGCTATACTACTTCGAATGGCAGTTCCGAAGAGGATATCCTCAATTGCAAGCTAGACTGAAGGAGTATCAAGGTGGAGTGTTGCCGAGTTTGCAACTTATGTCGCTGCTCTGAATAGAGGTCACATCATTGCGAATAGCACTCATTCAGCTAAATCGACACTATACCTGTCATCGTCCCATCAAGCCGGCTATTGGAAGCCGCAGGACGTCAGTAGTCACGATTAGGGTCATAGGGTATATAACAGGGACAGATCTTGAGCTAAGCGCAACTTACAGTTTTGGTACGACGGGTAATGTGCAGGGGTAACATTTATACCGCGTTGTAACAAAGATCTGTTTTTCATTGTTGGATTGATGAGAGAAGAAGAGTCGCTAAGGCGAAAGCGGAAAAGGATAAGATGGTGAAGAAAAGGGGGCCTGAGGAAATGGAGAAGTGATAATTTCCCTCTTTCATGTGAGAAACAGAAAACCAAAATAGCATTAAAAAACCAAACAAACCTCACGAGCGAACTAACATCTTGAGGGGAACTGTTGGATGGATAGTAATGCTCGTCCCAGCGTAGCCTACTTCAGTGCCGAAGTAGCTGTCGATCTTATAACTAGTGTTTTATCACTCTCATCGAAGACACATCATTCATATTTCGCAGTTTTAGGAGACTAGCGCCAAGTGGGTAGCCTAAGGAGTACTAGGGCGATGGTGATATAAATGGAAATATAGTTGTTCCGGTTATCAAACAGTAAATACTTGTCATGGCCTTCAGATGTCTTTCCGTCAGAGCTATGCACTGCGTCAGTCAATTCGTGATTGCTGACACTTACGCACTGTCACAAGATTATATTTGGATATAGGCAATATAGACATACTTGAGAGTTTACTTGAGTAAGTACAAGTGACTCGCGAGTGACTATGAGTTGCTTAGGGAGGCTGCCGGTGGATAGAGAAAAGGGCAGGCTGGTGTCCCATCGTCTTCCGAACACTATAATAGAATGTGCCAGATAACAAGAGTCAATGGACTTGCTTTAGAGGGTAACCAAACATGTTATTATACCCTAAAAAGGTCAAGTAAACGTATAGCAAGTCTCTTCTCATTTTTGGTAACCTCCCAACCAGGAGGGTGGCTGATTTAGCGCAGCGCTAAGGAGATCAAGCGAGACCCGCAAAGCTTTCGTCTCGTCGCGGTCTGTCGCAACATCTTGTCGCGACACCTTCAAAAGTATACAAGTCTGGCAAACGACTCTATCTTACCACCGTCGATATCAATTACAACCGGCAACATGCAAGAGCCTAGCCAAGGAATACATCGCGATCTCGTAAGTACTTCAATTCGAAGCGTAACACTGCCAAACGGACTCGCTGACAATGTCTGCACAGCAACCACACGTTCATCTCCTTTCGACATACCGATTCCCTCAATTACTTTCTCTACATCCAGACAAAGTTGCAGAATGGCTTTTAGGTGCTCCAAAGATTGCGCGCGATCAGGCGCCCTTCTACTGGACATATCTCGATCGGCCTGCGCCCGCCTCAATTCTTTTGACATGGCAATCACAATCTCTCGGCACTGAGTTCCCAAGTGATGGCTACGTTTGGGCGCCAAGGGAGGACAGCTTTCAGTTAGAAATAAGTGGTGGATATGTGAGTATCATCAATTGAATGATGCCATGCTCGAGAAGGTGTTGCTGCAAACGCTCCGATCCTGGCTAACATGACCAATAGACCATCGAGATGCACCACTATAAGACCGGTTACGGCCCTGGCGAACCTGTTGCAACCCACGCTCGTCGAAGGTATCGACTCCTCCCCTCCAAACGACCTGGCGCGCCAGTGCCAGACCCGTGTCTTTGGATAACCCACTATGGGCAAGCAGAGCCTTCAGACAGAATACCCTCGAACATGATCCCTCTCGATATGAGAGCCCAGCAATCTATGAGCACTCGGACATATCTGCATGCGCAAGGTCAAATAGTTCAAAAGGAATTCATGCTCAACGACCGACAGAATTGGCCTCAAATAGCATTTCCTCGGAATCAGCCTCGCAATGCGCCCATGTACGGCGGCAACGCCCCGCCAGCGAGGGTCCCACAGGCAATGGCATACCCTCCACAGCATGCGACTGCTGGTCCTCCCGCGAAACGAGTTAGAACACAAGCAAGCGCAAATCAAGCGGCAGCTGGAAATGCTGTCACCGTCCTCGACATTGATGACGAGGAAGATACCTCTCGCGGAGATGTCTTTGATCATACTACACCTCGCGAAATTAGCGAGAGCAGATATAGACAAAATCACGAGTGGATGGAGGAGATTCTATCGTCCCCATACGCTATCAACCAACTCATTCCTGCAGATCTTGGCCTTGGTGTCCGAGGACAACTCGTTAGCATGACAGAGGGGATATTTGATGCTCCTCTGAATCCAGATACCGACGTCTTGAAACACAACTATGTAGGAAGATTAGATCCCGAAAAAGCTGGAGAATTCCGCAAACGAGCAGAGGCTCAACTCCTTCAGACCACCAAAGAGATGGACAAGATGAAAGCAAAACATGCTAAACGATTAGCAAAGTTCCGAAAGGGTTCCCTGGTCACTCAAGCAGAGAAGCAACTCAGAACTGCAGTGAATGACCCAACTGATGTTGGATCAGAATACTGGCGTCTAGAGGGTAGATTAGACACGGAAGATAATGAGGAGGGGCCAGTGATCACTGAACCTCCATCAAAAGTCTCCGACATTCTTGCGCAAGTTGAAGCATCACTAGGGCGGCACGCCGCAGTCGTCCAAGAATTGATTTGCGTCCAAAAAGGCGGCTACGAGGAGCCTGTCGCAAACCCAAGTCCCCGGGCTCCTATAGTACCAAGTCCTAGAGTCTCGCCTCCAGTATCCAACAATGGATCACAGAATAGTGGCGTATTGGTTGGTGATGCAGATATCGAGATGGGCGGCTCTGCCGCGGGTATGTTGGATCAATTTCACACGGGAATGTCCTCGAACGCTACTCCAGGAAGTGGGTTCCCAACTCCACAACCACATTTACTTCCACAGTCTTCAGCCGGCACTCCCAGCAATATTCCCGCGGTGTCCCCGCAAGCCTCTAGCAGTACGCCCATTCAGAACACAACGCAAAGCGATATCAACATGACTGATACTGGGCCATCTGTTGAGCAACCACCTGGAGATACCACCAGTACCGGGGAATGGGTAGTCGTTCCTCCTGGTGGTATTTCCCCTAGTAATACGGCCCAACCTGCTCCAGTCGTAACGCAGCCACCTCAGATGAATGCCGCAGCCGCGGTCACGCCCGCATCAGGACCACTCACTGGCAATCCTTCGCCTCACCCGACTGGTTCTTCAAATCAAACCCCTCTACCTGATTTCCACACCTCGCCAAATGATTTTGCTGATCTCGCAGACTTAGATACGGCAGGTGATGCTCTAGCCGGGTACGGAGAAGGACTTGGTGGTGAAGGTGGTGATCTGGGCGACCTCACCATGGATATAGATGCAGGCATAGACGATTCCGCATTTGGAGAGGCGTTTCATGGTGTTGAAAGTCGAGGTGAAGGAGATAATGAAGGCAATGGTCTCTAGTATGCGTCTGGCGCGTCTACTGGTCGTCTATGAGTCTGCCGCCGTTCCCGAGACTAGTCGTATGTCAATAAGCAAGTCAGAAGAATCTAATCCACAATATCCTCCCGGGTCTTCTGATTATGCCCGTGTCTCGTGTCATAACAAGACATCATCAGTATCAGCGATGAATAGACTTGATAGCCAGTCTGATAGTATCAGCATGGTATGAAAACTAGTCTCACCTCATATTATTCATTCTTCTTTCGTGAGCAATCAATCGTAGCTTGAGGGCTTTTGATTCGAGATATAATGTCGATTCGGCCTCAGGTTTTCGGAATACTAGCATGCACAGATCTCGTTGGCTATAGACAGATGACCTAATGCACTTTTACACTTTCACACTTTCAATTCTGCATATTCGGGCCGACGGAGAAGGAAGAGGTGCGTGATGTTAGGTCTTCGCTCCTCCCCACAGAGAACTTTTGCTTGTCGAAGCGACAGCAATTGTGGGTGTGGCAGGAATATTCGAGCTTGAAATCGGAACATCACCTCTAGCGGTTATCTGATGATCACGGCTCGTTGCTGCCTGATCAACATGCTCTAGATGACAGCAATTCAACAGCAGTCACAGCTTATCAGATGTTTACAGAGCTCAAAGAGTATGAATCAAGCGGCTTGAAACCTACGCTTCTAGGCTTACAAGATAGATAGGTTGCAAATCTATTCTCTATGTCTACTTCATACTGGCGTTGCTGTCTGTCAATCATCTTCTACCTGAGTGTTTTCGTCTAACTCCTCTTGCTCATCATCTTCAAACGGAGCACATCCACTCACCTCGACTTCGTCTGCAGAAGGAGATTCTGGGAACCAGCTCACAGCAAAACAAATGGCAGTCACAGGCAGCCACAAGACGGCGGCAGAAAAAAAGGGCAAGCCTATCCAAGCACGACCATTTTCAAGCCCTATAGTGTACGAGGCTGTCAAAATCTTATCTACCATAAGTCCCCCTACTAGATCCAAGTAGTATATCATAGCAAATAGCGCTGTTGTGTCGTTTCCATCTGGGTCCGGAAACATAGCAACTATTGCGCTACGCGTTGACATACGGAAGGCTTGACCGGTTGCACAAATTACCAAGCCTGTAGAATTGTTAGCTGTCTGGTCAATCCAAGATTGATTTCTCGGATATGGCTCACCAGCTCTGAGTGACCTATAGCTCTTTGCTAAACCAAGAGTCAAGAATCCGAGCATCATCATTACCGATGAAAAGCAACTCATATTGATTGGCCGTATCGGTAAGAGTTGGTCTCTGCTACAATGCTCTTTTTGACCAGTAGTCTCTTTTCTAAAGCTTGGAAGGAGCGGAATAATAGGTCCGGTGAGGGTGGTTATCAAAATCAGACATCCGAGGTTCATGACATCGCTAAAGATCTGTAGCTCGGATGCCTTGGGATGTATATGTCAGTGTGATGGCTGATGTTATTGAACGATGGTCCTTACTTCTGCGATATCTATACCAAGTAGATCTTCGAAGGTCTGTAGAAGAACATTGCCATCCATGAGTTTGGGAAAGACACTAGTTGCTAGGAACGTAGCAAGAAGCAAGAACACAGTTTGGCTGCGGACAACCACCGAGAATACGCGCATTACTCGGACCTTAATCTTGTGATAGAATGTCCTGTATAGGTCAAACGCAGACTTAGTAACTTGGTGAACCGGACCGGAGGTGATAAGTGCATCTTGAGTTCGATCAGCCCTGCTATTGTTGTTGATCGGCATCTCAGCACTGGTGTCTCGACCAATATTGTCAACATTACAAACATTGGCGGAGTTGACGTGGATTGGCATCAACGCTACAGCAACGACGACCACAAGCAGTGTCATTAGACCGACATAGATCGAACGCCAAAGGCCGTGACGCATTAGTTCTGCCGCGAGCTTCCGAGATGGTATGGCCGATAGTAGCGCAACTATTTGGCCGATAGTGAAGATAGCAAAACTATAAGGGACGTCATATGTCAACAAATGTTTGATACCTCGTGGGACAATCTTCGCTTACCGGTCTCCTGGTGCAGTGGCTTCTGACATCACCATGAATATTGTTTCCTGGCGCATTTCTGGTCCGGAGAAAGGAAGAAGAAAGAGAGACGAGAACCACGTCCATTCTACCGGTCGATCGCTATTGCTCACTTCAAATTCGCATCGTCATCATTATCAGGTAGTTGAGAGGTCAGCGCTAAAGCTTACAGATGAAATATATCCAACACTGAGCGAGAAAATGACATGTGATATTCGCTAAAAGTACATACTTCCTCCAGTCTCTTCTATCGATGAGAGCTGTCCAGGTACTAGCAATCGTACCTGAAATGTTGCCATTAGCAACGGCAACCTCCGAGAGGAGACAAGACCTACAGATCACAAAATTGAGTTGGGATTGCTGCCAGTTAGTCTCATTCACCTTCTTCTTTATAGAACTGTGCTTGCACTCATGCTCAGGGATCCCACGAGCGAGAGGCTTAGGCTCGAGATTCTTGAAATAGTCTTCACATATGGTTGATTCGTATAGTCGAAGGCGTGGTGCTTCCAATAAAGCATAGGAGGCACTGATCAGTCCCATGATAGTCCAGCAATAGAAAATTGTGTAGGGATATCGCTTTTCGTGTCCCTCGATTGAGTCATCCACATTGGAAGACCCCAAAAGAGGCCTCCGTTCCTCCGACACTGTGCGTAAAGAATGCATCGAGATCACCAAATTGATTGTGTGGGGTTGTTGCACCGAAAGAATTTAGGTGGTGCGTGGAGTAATATAGGGATACCGCCAATGAAATTGCAGGTGGCGATTGCGATTAATCAAGTGGAAATCGCCTAGAGTAGAGGGTTCTCCCCAAGGATGACTTCAAGGCGAACTCCCACAGAACGCCTAAGCACACGTGCGCTGTCTTGATTCGAGTCAACCCTCATGCTTTGGGTAGCACTATCTTCGCGTCATCATTGGATAATCCTATATCATCGGTCTCTCGAACTCTTATATCAACATGCTGACAAACGTGAAAGCTCTCATAATATCTTGGGTTCTCCAAGATATATTTTCGTTGTCGGGCGGCAGGGATGGATCCAGAGACAAAAGGCAAATCTAGTGTAGGATCAAGTTTCATAAGTCAATTGGTAGACCCTGTAAGTTCAATTCATCATAGAACAGAATGAGGAACTCAATTGATGAACGTAACGAAGACAGAGCCGCATGTCGTAAACGACTTGTACCTCAAATCACCAGTAGTTGAGTATGAGGAGCGGCAAGATCAGGCTATATCGAGCAGAAAATTAGGCTGAATCCACTGACGATTTCTAGTGGCTACGCTGGGTCTCGGGTGGCTGCCTCATAAGGATTCTTTCAAGGTTAAGATTGGTTCTGTGGTGATTGTGTCAGCTGGTGATGTGTGATGTTGGGCAGCCGCCATAGAGAACGTTGGCTGCACGAGCCATAAAAAGCAAGTGGACTTGCGTGAGGCTCGGTTTCAAAAGGCTGTACCGCCTCGATTTTATTTCGCAAATAATTTAAAGTATATGAGTCGCGGACCTCATTCAAGAAGGACCTTCGCCTGACATGCGACCTGTGGACCGCCACATTCTGCGAAGGGTATAGGTTCAACACCCAATATGTCGAGTTCTACCAGCAAAAAGGACAGAAATAGGAGCTCTAAGTCGAAGAAGTCACACAGGAGAGAGCATAACGAAGACGAGGGTACTTCCACTCCACGCACTTACGATACATACGATGCTTCAGAGGAACAGCTCTGGAGACTCCAGATTAGCGATTCAGATCCTTCTACAAGCTCGAACTCTAAGGGGGCGTCTAGCAGGGAACAACATAGTGAAGCTGCATGGTCAGAGTGGCAATGGGAAGAAGATAGAAATTTATATTGGAGCTCACGCATGACTTCCTTAGGAGAGCTAGAGTATAGATACGACCCTCCTCAAGGGCCTCATGGAGAACAGCAATCAACTTCCGCTGCGCAACCCTATCCTTCTGACTATACAGAGTCAAATCATAGCGAATACCCAATTTTATCAAGCCCACGAGATTATCCCACCTCGAGTATTCCGGAATCGCCAGAATACACAAGTTACAAGACTGCCCCATCAAAGGGCAAACAAATATCATCTGCCTCGGAAGAGCAGCTTCCCCCGATATCTGTTCCGCCGCAGCTTATTTGCCCTTGTGGTATAACTGATGGATTGTGCAAACAGCTGTTGGTGCCGGTGGATTCCAAAATACCAGACGGTAAAATTGACAAAAGGAAACATTCATCCTCGCGAAAATCAGAACAGTCATCCTCTCGAGCTCATCGTCGTGGATCACGGAAGTCAGATAATTTATCCACCCTTGTAAGCTTACTGTCTCCGGTATCTCAACTAGAATTCTAGCTTACCATCTACGATGTTAGGGCTCTAGTGGACACAATTGTGGTCCTTTAGTCCTGCCAGGTGTTACCCCGTCTCCTGAACCTAAGCCTCCTCATGATGAAGCGACCCGCGAAATATGGTCCCAATATGAGAACGAGCATCGTGAATGGGAGAATGGACATCAGAGTTGGGGAAACATAACATGCCCTTGCAGAATGGGCTACTTTGATCTCGATGGTATTTGGGTGTCCGGAGAAAGTGTGCGAAATGGTGCAGCTGTGCCCAACCCCGCCTGGGCAGACTCTAGTGGATATGCGCCCATAGACAACTTAGAGTCCTTTCGGGGGAGATTGCATGAAAGACAATAAGAAGGTATGTTCAGTTCCCGCATGTATTTCAAGTAATGTCGCCACCTGACCATTGCCGAGATCATAACTGCATCAAGAAGGATAATTATGTGAGGGGGTAGTCACTTATCTGATTGCATGTCCCCAACGCCCACCCAGCAACCAAGCGTTGGAGTCCAGTTGATCAAGAGTGAGGCATTCAGTGCTGGCTCGATGCTCTACGCGAAGGCTGCAGGGGCGGTCTTGTTATTGGACGCAATCGATCGTGAGGCGAACGAGGTTACACAGAAGGACTCGAAGCAAATACCACTCTTCAGTCGGGTTCTGAGCAGCGCATCCAGTCCGCAGTTGGAGCGAGACATATTACAGCCTCAAGGCATCTAAGTAAAGCAGATATGGAGAGATTGAACAGATGCCCAACATTATGACATATGTCTATGTAATAATATACGGGGCCCTCAACTTCTTAGTTCGTGCAAGAATATATTACCAGACTCCACGCTTCAGTAAGTGCCAACTTCTTCAATGTATGCCTTATATCGGCTTTCTCACAAACACACCAGCCCGACAATTGAAGACGGCCCTTACCACATATTCCTTCAACTTCGAACGAATGATGAAAGACATACAGAAGCACTCGCTTGTCTTTGGTCGGGAAATTGATCTCGCAACGCAGATCAGTATGTACTTCTTTTGATTGATGTCCCGCTTCTCGATTAACAGCTCGTGTATAGGACGTGGGAAAAGCCGGAAGGGTAAGTAACTCTGCATGGCTCTTAAAAACTACTATCGTTACTTAAAACGTTGTAGCACAAGAGGAACACATAATCCTCCAAAAGTCCGAATTTCAAACCCAGAGCGAATTTCGACAAGGTGGGCCATTGCTAGTACTCGGAGATCAAGACACTTTTACTAATCTCTCGTAGACATTACACGAAAGATCGAAAATGCTGAAGAGATTGTGATCCAAGGTGCGTCAATCAGTGCTATCTTTATATCTGTTTCTGATATCCAGTTCGAAGACAGTGGCCAAAACCATCGTGGCCACGTTTTGAAATGGCTATGTCCTTCCGATGTCTCCTCAAACATCACGAGTCAAGGTGAACCAAAAACATGCGAGTGGGTACAGCTTAGGGAAGAGTGGTCTCAGTGGGCGGAAAATTCGTACAGGAAGCCATTGTGCATTTCTGGACCTCCAGGTTTCCCCCTCGATCACACGAAAACTTGACTCACTAACTAAGATTGATAGGGAGCGGCAAAAGCACAATAGCTTTACATCTTTCGCAGAGTGCTAAGACAGGAATTCGAGTTCTCCATAATTTCAAAAGTGGACAGGACCAAGCCATGTCAATACCCTTTGCTGCATCTATTCTGTCTTCGTTGCTTCGACAAGATACTGTCAGATTGAATCCTGATTACGGGGCAACAATCCGTGAATTGATGACACTCGCTGGCCAGCGTAAGCTAGTAACAGATGTCAAGTTCGACACGCTCTGGCCTGTGGTCCGACGGCTGACGAAAGACCTACCTGAGTATACAGTCATCATCGACGGACTTGACGAATGTAACGAAACGACAAGACATGAGTTGTGCTTAGCACTATTAGATCTAGCCTCCCAGTCTAATATCAGGCTAATTTTTCTGTACCGGTCTCTTTCGGATCTTGAAGGCTATCTCCATGGAAGTTACAGTATTCGCATAGAACCGAAAAGTATGATCGAAAATATCCGAATCTATGTTTCAGCAGAGATTAGCCGTCATTCAAGAATATTGCAACGGTTGGGAGATAACATAATAGAAGTCATATTGACATCCTGCAAAGGATTGTTCATTTGGGCTAAGTTCATGTTAGACCGTCTCAAAACTCTGGAGACATATAACGAGCAAGCAGAATGCTTGTCGAAACCTCCACCGGACATGTTCGTATTTTACGATGAACTAGCGTCCGATACCGCGTCACGATTGACGCATGGCTCACTGTTCAGGCGGCGGTCAGTCTTTGTGATGCTGCTAGGACTCCAAGAAGCCTTGTCGTGCAACGAAATATCGTTCATATTAGGCCTCAAGGTAGATCCTGAGACTCTGGTCTCGGAGCCCGAAGAGTTCGATGAGCTGATCGATTCCGAGAATACCATATCACGCTTATGTGCACCATTGCTCGAGATTTCCAAGTCCAAGGTATACTTCGCCCACGAGACAGTGAAAGATTATATACGGCAACAATGGCACGATGATCGCTCAATGGACATTGCGGTTGACGAGCCTGATGCGTATCTAGCGACAAAATCTCTAGCCGCATTATCCACCGAGAAATACCGCTCGCCAAGCACAGTTGCTATTCTGGTCAGGAGAAACTTGACTGCTTCGATCGAAGCAGATGATGATGCGTATTTCTACCGATATGCTGCAACACACTGGTATAGTCACTTAGTTGCCGTTCAGAATCCGGACTTGTCTCTGGTACGGCAGGCAGCCCAATTTTTGAATGGAAATCAATTTGTGTCCTGGTCAGAATATATCTTCGACATGAGCGGTTCTCAGGGAACAATACTTGAGGTGCAATCAAAGTTAAAAGCCTGGAGAGATGGCCTCTCGAAAACCCTCAAAGAGGCTTTCTCGCTTACAGATTACTTTGCGAGTCCCTACCGCAATATTGCAGACACTTTCCAAGAGCTGGCTGGTGATAAGACTTTACCTTTCCTTTGTCTCTTTCAACTTGGCGCTTTCTACAATCTAGCAGCTCTTACCACTGAGGCTTTTCGCGTCAAGCAGACCGTTGCGGAAGGGCTGACAGATTTACTGGGCGAACGACATCCCCTTGCATTGATGGCGCAATCAGCTTTTGCCATCGAATACCTTGATCTACGAAGGTACGTTGAAGCGGAAGCAACCTTTGGCAGACTTGCGAAAATCCAACGAGAAGTACTACCACCAGAGTCACCTGACTCATACGAATCACAACAACGGCAAGGAATGTGTGAGCTTTGGATGGCTAAGTTTACACTAGCAGACCAGAATCTCACGGAGTCCGTCGCCGGGTTGTTTAAGACGGTCGGGGTCGAAAGCTTTCTGTATCTGTTGTCTCAGCTCACATTAGGCCAAGTGTTGGAGTATCGTGGAGAATTCCGAAGAGCTAGGCTTGACTATGAACACATCTGGACCTATCGAAAATCGATCCTTGGACCAGATAATCCCATGGCTGTTTGGGCACGTGCGGCGATGGTCTCAGCATATCGCAAGATGAAACTCTATAGAGAAGCAGAACGTGCTGCTGATGAGGTAGTCGATATAAGAAGACGGATCATTGGCCCTAAGATTGCACCTACTATCGATGCAATTATCCAGCGGGCTGTGGTGTATCTAGATATGGGAGAAATAGATAAAGCACACGAGGAGATTGACTTTCTTTTAGATGGCAATCTAGTAGAAGAATGGTTTGAAAGGACTGTACAAGTCCTACATATTTTGGGATTACTGGAGCTGATATCTGGCAATACAGCTGCCTCAATCGCTACATTTCAGGATATTGTCGAACAGTCAAACAACAAAGGAAAAGAGGGCAGGGTGAGATCTGTACTTTGGGCTCGAGTGGACTTCGCAACCATCCTACGCGAAGAGAAGAGGGGTGACGAAGCGTTGGTTCTTTTTGAAGATTTGGTTGTTCCACTAAATGCAAATACTTCGCCTTGGGATTTCCTGGAATCGCCGGCGCAGTGGGCGATTGCTGAAAAAGCACTAAGATTAATTCGCGAAACGAAATTGTATGAGGCAGAGGCACTCCTAGCGGAGAACAAACTTATGTGGGCACGTAGTGAGGATTTCTGGATTCTTCTCGGTGATCCCCCAGCAGATACAGGGTTGATGGCACGACCTTACGATAGAGGGCCGATGGATTAAAGTTGGATGATGGATTCAAACATAGTGAACGTCTACAGCCATCAGTCTATGAGACCGAAAACGAATCTTCTTTTCCTTAGGCGACCCAGGTGAAGTGTTGTCCGAGAATGTTGGAGTTGGGGAGACGAGCACATACTTAAGTGCTCCGCCAGCTCGAAACGCTGATTATCCACTCTTTGGAGGCAAGAAAACAGATAATATCGCAGAAACTTCAGAGGTAACAGGCGATCTGACGATTTGATAATCTAAAAATGCACAGGAATGAGCCTCCTATTTTGAACCAGCGGTTGGAATATCTCACTGTCACCGTCGATTTCGGTACACATCTGGCCATCCGCCTTGCGGTAACCGTGTCAATTTATACTGTGACTCGGACTAGTTTAAACTATTCAAATTTCAAAATTTCAAGTTATCGTAATTCGTGTTACCGAGCGGTGTCACTAGTCGTAATACACTAAGGGCCAGATACGGTCCATCAATAAACTTATGGTGGACATGAATCATAAAGATTGAAATCCTGATTGCTTGACCAGCTGAAGTTATTGCCATGATTTTGAATAATTCTACAGAACATTCGAGTCGTTTTGCAAGTTGAGGGGGCTTGAGCACCCACAAATTCAATTGTCATCGAGATAATCTCGTATGATTTGACTATGAGATACCACAGACAAAACTAGAATCAGTCCTGTGGCACCCAAAGGGTTGATGACAAACGTGGGTGCTGGAAAGCCATTAACAATTTACAAATGGGATGTATTAGACACACAGGCTAACTAACCTGTTCATCGACAACCTAAGCATCTATTCCATAGCGAGGAGTGGACATCTCTGTTCTCGAACACATTTCGGAGTACGTGAAACCACTTTACGGGAGAAATAAATCAGTCTGAACCGGTTGCGCTTGCGTCACTGCTTATTTCCCGTATAAATGCTCTATCGAACAACAAACATGGTTGAAAAGGCTCAGAGAAGATACGTTGAGTACTTAGTAGGTTAGCCCCTACGGAGGTTACGGGTCCGTTTATATGGGCAGGCATACACTATTCATGGATTAAATCCCGTAATTACGGTACTGTCTACTATATTCTCGTTCCGGCACTCTTTTCGAGTTATACAATTAGTTATAGAATAT
This sequence comes from Chaetoscypha palmicola, assembly GCA_003988945.1. Lineage (NCBI taxonomy): Eukaryota > Fungi > Ascomycota > Leotiomycetes > Helotiales > Helotiaceae > Chaetoscypha > Chaetoscypha palmicola. Next base: position 60,665 of record QYAH01000120.1, on the reverse strand, counting down.
TAGTATTTATGGATTATTTTGAAACTAACCCCTACAACCCTAATTTTAGACTTTTCGCTCCCGCTCGTCCGCTCTTCCGCTCTTCCTCACCTTCTCTTCCTCTCTTCCTCTCTTCCTCTCTTCCTCTCTTCCTCTCTTCCTCTCTTCCTCTCTTCCTCTCTTCCTCTCTTCCTCTCTTCCTTAAAAAATCGTAAGTACGCTCGCTCTTCTCCTCTCTTCTTCTCTTCCTCTCTTTACAAATCGTAAGTACTCCCGTTCCCTCCCCTCAGGTTAGCGATAGCGAGGTAGGCGATAGCGAGGTCGGTAGGGTTAGGAGTAAGGGAGGGTAAAGGGGTAAGGGGTAAGGGAGAGGAGGGATAAGCTTAAGGTGTGACAGGCGTGTTTAACGATATATAGAGTATAAGTAGGTCGAATTATATAAGAATTATAAAATATTTATAGACAAATTAATTCTATCTTTACAGTTATCTCTATATTTACGGTTATCCTCTCTATAAAGATAGACTCTATCTTTACGGTTATCCTCTCTATATTTATAGTTATCCTCTCTATAAAGATAGACTCTATCTTTATAGAGAAGTGGCACTTTTATACCCGATTTTAGTTACTATATTTATAGGATTTAGTCGATATAGTCTATAAAGATAGATAATAATACTATAAAATATATAGTAAGTGCTACTATAAAGATAGTTAACAACTCTATAGGAATTACAGTAGCGCTTACCGTATTTACGGACCACGGAACCTCCGTAGGGAGCACGAAAAAACTATTAATCTCTCATCGGCTTAAAGAACAAGCAGAACATTTAGGGACATACCTCTTTGGCGAATATCAATCATGTAGTTTTGTATCTTCGTTACAAACTATCAGCGAGGCGGTCTGTAATTTGTAGTGGCTCCTTACAACATCCAGCGAAGCTAGTCCTCTAAGACGACTCCTCTTTAATTAAAGAAATGCATCTCCAGACAACGGATAACGAAATCATAAATAATTAGACAATGATCTATTCCTCGGCATGCAGCGCTTCTGAATGTGCATTTATGATTTATGACCACCTGAGTTATTTAAACGATTTCACGGAATTCAAAATTAAATACACTCCTCAATGCAGAGCCCCCTTCGGCATGTCGATGACCTATCGAATAGTGTTATGGCCTCACCCATGAGAAACGAGATTGTACCTAGGTAGGCTATGTCACTGAGATCTCAAATCGCGATACCCCCACTTTGTGACGTTCGATATACGATATGGCTTTGAGGAATAAGCTGTGGCGTTCAAGCGCGATGCGCTCTTCCAGAGTATCACATATTATCGATGTAGCTGATCCAGTCGTGAATACCATGTTCTATTCACCACTCTAGAATCTTGTGTACAAGGGAGTGTATAGTGTGGACGATGTTTGGGAGTATCAATCATTCGGACTACAAGTGAAAACTGGGGTGAAAAATACGATGATTGTAAGATAGATCTAATTTGGTACATAAAGATAGGACAGGCCGAGCCGTATAAGTCTGTGACACTCGAATGTCTCGAGGGTGATGAGGATTTGAAGCAGAAGGATATAATGCCAATTGGATTTCCGCCTTTGATCCCATACGTAGCTTCGATAAAGACTGACATCTGTCTAATTGACCGGCTGGGGGAAGCATTTTTTATGCTGCTCTTCGAGGTGAGTCGCCTTCCTATCCCATGAAAGGGGCACAATCTAAGCTATGTTCACCGGTTATTCATCGTTAGCGCTCTTCTGATCAGATCTGGAAGAGATCTATTGTCAGTGCCTGCCTGAGTCGAAGTCCATATCGATGTCACTGTCTTCTCGAACTAGTGGCAGTGCAAATAGAGCGAGCTGTTCTAGATGCCGCCCCAAATGGTTGCGAAACAGTTGTGGCGACACCCATAAGCCAAGTTTATCGCCGCTGGCACGTGCAACAGCCTCCAAGTCATGTGCATCACATAATGGGCACTCAGAGACAGATATTCTATCTGCGGGACCAGATTCCTCTATGTAAGCTCTCAGCTGCTTGGGAAGCGAAATCGTTGCCGAGTGACGGTTGTTGAGATGTTCGAAACAACTTTCGAGACACGAAAACTCAATTGTTGAATTGGAATCCTGGCTACAGGCTGTGCATATTAGTTTGCGCCGATGATTCTCAAGTTCATGGTCGAACCATTGGCGACGGCTACTAAACATCAAGTCACATTCCTCGAATGTGCATATATATGGTTGGAGATCGTACAAAACGTGTTTCCTGAGAAGCGTCAGTATTAAACAATCTGTGGTCGACGAAGAGCACGACGTCTTACCTCCACGCCACTCTTGTTTCGACCACGACATTTTCATAACAGTAGGGACACTGAACAGGTGTGTCGTGACTGAAAGGCCCATCTGGATATCCCAAGCTAGGTACCGATGGAGTCGCCGAGTTTGGTTCTGGAATGTTCACAGCATGTGCTGGAAAAGAATTGTTGGAAAAGTGGTGATTAGAACTATCAAAGGAGTCGTTGTGAACGATAGTTGATGCTTGGGTCTGCGCAAGTTTAAGAGGTCCGCGAGACGGAGAGGACGCCAAATCCTCGCTTGGGGGGCTCAATTTCTCAATATTAGAGCTCGCTGCTCCCGTTTGGCCAGGATTGCGCACATTCTGGTCGGGTAGCTTAGAATGATAAGCCTTCTTGTAACTCAAAAAAGCTCGCCTCTTCGTAATCGCTCTCCCGAGACGTTCTACAAGCCATTCTTTGCCCTTCGCGCCCGAGAACTTTTCCCTGACATGGGAGACATCAGCGAGATGGCAACAATCTCGATATTTCGTTGCTGCTTTGAGATAGTCGCGCTCAATCGATGATAAGAGCTGAGGAACATCCAGTATCCTTCGGAAAGTCTCAATATCAGTGTCGTCGAAGAATTCTTCTTCTACGTGTCTTTCAGGTGTCGCCACGGATGTTTTATTGGATTTCAAATAAGTCGCTTTTCGTGTATGGCGTCGGGAGACCCGCGACGTAAACACATTCTGGGGGTTCTCTCTCTGCGAATCAACCTTTGAACTCCGGGCATGTTGACTGGGCTCATGATCGACAGGAGTAGTAAAAACATCTTTCTGACAAACTGGGCTTGAGAGATTTAGTAATCAGTCCAGGAGACGCTTGCGCCAGGATCTTACCATTTCACCCAGGACGGCTGCGTTGGCCGCTTCCAAGTCCCCTGACACTTCTTCTCGGGACATTTATACAGAGTTGAATCATAAACGTTGGCAATGCGTCGGCGAACAACCATTGCCATGGTCACTGTTGTGCCAGGAGTCACGTATGTAGTCCAACTATCCTCTGAAAGAAGACGGTTATACACCGCACTCATGAGTTGGTACTGCCCTCGATTGACCCACTTTGCGCCCGGTCGACTTTTGAATTCCTCTTGGATGAATGTTTGGAGCACCTGAGGATCGTCAGCTCAATTTCCAATTGTGACGTGAACATTAAGCCCCAGCACCTTGAAGTTTTTAAAGACATCAAAAGGGAGTATCCTAGGAGGGGATCCGATAGCGTCCAGAAAGGAAATGTTATAAGCGGCTAAGATTACTGGCATCATCGTCCGAGGCGTTTCGATGCGCTTGGAAAGCGCCAGACTTTGCGCACGTCAATCATCGTTGCAAAGTCACACGTGTAGGGTCATAGTACGACTTACAATAGATTCCGGAGAAAATGTCCAATGTACAAGAGCACGAGATAATATCTGCGCTTGTCAGCTACAAGTCTCAGGTTGTGTTTCAAAGTGACCTACACGTCTCGGAGGGACTCTTCGCAAGGGATTGTAGAGTGGTTTATATCAACATCACCTCTTGGAAAGGTCACGTTTTCTCTCTTGCACTCTTCTTCATTTTCATCAACCCATCTTGTTCGGCAAACACAGTCTTTGTAATTCGCGGTACGCTGAATGCCAGATCCATTGTCCTTGTCGATATGAGACTTCGGACGCCTGAAATCAAGAGCAGCTTCGATTCGTTGCTGTATGGGAAGAAAGTCCTTCAACTGATACTTGATGGCTTCAATATCCGATGACAATCCGGGGTAGCGGTCCGATACCTTTTGAGCAACTGCGTCTGGTATTTCTTTTTGCGCTGTCACTGAATGGAGCAGCTCTTTTCGAAGCGAGGCCAAGTTGCCGTGAAGATGAGTAAGAAGTTCCGGTGGCAAGATTTCCTGGACAATAGTTTTTAGATGCCTAGGGAGCTGTTCTTCCATAGATGCCACTATATTTCTGTCCTCGTATCAGCCTTAGGATCTCATTTCTTAGAAGCGCCATAGCTTACAGTGTCAAGCTCTGAACTAAAGTATCTACAATTCGCATGTGTTGTTCAATCTTGTTCTTCAGAACTAGAACTTTGTTCTCCTTCAACAAGTACCACTGCAACTTCCTCCAGATGTGTCTGCGATGCCCATGTGCGGCCTTGAATCCTAAGCTCGGCTCATACTTAGTCGCCGCTGCGACAAACTCTTCCACCGGGTCCCTAATTTGTGTCACCTGTTGTGAGATCTCGTTTCCATAAGAGGGGTATACGCGCAATGCCTCGATTGTGCTGAGACCACCAAGTGTGCGTGTTAAGTCACGAAGAAAGCCGATAGATTCACGATACTTATGAGCAGACCCATCAACACTATCCAGTGCCTTGACCAGATTGAATAAAATGGTCAATGCCGCCGCGATGTCGCCCGCCGACCAGCCAAAGGACATGTTGTGAGATGGTGAAGACTGAAATGTTGGTGAGGCTGCGAGCAGCTGAACCACGATGTCCTCATGCGCATTTGAATTGCAATGAGGCTTTGAGGGATGGTCGACCAATTAGATTGCTAAATTGCATTTAGGTCGCACCGAGCGACCAACAAGCAAAATGTCACATCAAGTGCTGGGAGTGCTGGAGGACACTGGAGTATGAAATCTCGATGAACTACCACTAGCGGCTGAGGACGAATATGCGCAGTCGGCAGGTAGTATATATACCGACAACGGCTGCCAAAACTGGTTGAGCACATAGATGCACTTGCTAGTATTTTAATTCCTCATAACGATCAGTATACACTGGAAACATTGCGGGCTTTAAATGCAACCTAGTGGAGCTTTCTATCCGCTTAAGGTTTTGGACATTGTGTCGTCCATGTTTGATTAGGTGCGACATCTGTCTTCGCCTAGTTTTGGTACTCCGGCGGTGGAGTATAGAATATATTGTGACGATAGCGACGTACTACGTGCGGCGCCAAATTATGTTCGAAAAGAGTTTCTGATAGACGCAAAGCTGAGCGTCATTACCATTGCTTTGTTCAACTTTACAATCTTGCGCAAAAAAAGCGGGCAACTCTAATCAAAGCAGCGTTACAGTGATAAATGCGTCCAAATAAAAGCAGCAGGAATTCGAGCAGAGATAATGGAGACCAAATACAAGAAGAATCTCGGAATCTGATGTGGTATGCAGGATTCAATGTCGTCCAATTGCAACGAACGCCTGGATCTAGGAACCATTCCGGCTTGCCGAAGGGTAATGAGCTTATCACAGGCGCTGATCACGATCTAGAAGATGACAGTGATCCATACCCACGAGACTTCTCGTAGTACAATTTTGCCGAACACGCGGTCAGCACAACACATTCCCGGTCTTTGACTTCGTCGCTCGTCGATGCTGTTGTCGGATGGAGACTTGAAGAACACTTCTCACTATAACCTCCTTTCTGCCAATTTTAGCGTCATTAGCTCACCGCCGTCGCGTTTCGAGAGTCTTAGAAACCAGATTGCCCCTGGTGCTCAGACCAAATCCACACTTGTCTGGGGCCTCATACAGCAATCCCGCCGGCAGAGAGAGCGAAGCTGGCCATAACAGGGAGCAGACCTAGCTACGAAGTATTAGCGGCAGAACAAGCGGCGTGCCAGCTGGTAATGTGGAGAGTCTAGGGAGAACGATGTGATGGACTTTCCGCAACACAACGACAGGAGCGACGACCAGAACATTGCATCAATTACCCAGGGCGCATCTCCAACGTCCTCGCATTTTCCACGAAAATCATTGTCACGTCTCCCATCATCTTCCGACCTCCTCGAACGTTCACACGACGAATTCCAGGCTCCTGATGCCGCCACTGCCCTCGCGGGAATCCGAGCCCCTGATAGCACAATGTCGGAACCCTCGGGGCACAGAAGGAGGAGGAGTAGCTTGATGAATACTGTAGATGGTGGCTCAAGGGGAAAATCAAGACGGACATCACTATCGCCAACCAAGAGGAATGATATAGCGGAGGAGCCCAAAGTTACAGACGGCTTGCTGGACGATGACAATAAAAGTACTAGTGAGGACTTGGAGATGGACAACCTGACAGACGACGGACTGCAAGATGATGAAGAGACTGGCTTGACGGGGAAGCATAGGGGATCGCGTAAAAACAGAAAGAGGAAGAACACATTGCTGGATCAACGGATAGCTGGTGATGTCAAGATATCAGACGAAGAGAAGAAACAGGCCGACCAGAATGTATTCAAAGCAGGTATAATTAATGGGATATTAATTGCGCTGTGGTACTTGTTTTCTCTTTCGATATCAATTGTAAGGTATTCCCCCTAACAACGTTTTGCGCTTGCTAACTGTTTGGTAGTACAATAAGTGGATGTTCTCCTCTGACCTCCTCGATTTTCATTTCCCGCTCTTCACAACATGTATGCACATGCTTGTACAGTTTTCGCTTTCCTCCCTCGTACTATATTTTCTCCCGCAATTCCGACCAAGATACGATTCCCTCTCGAATCCACACAATACTCAAGCGGCAGAATCGGATCTAGCAGAACACGAGGAAGAGTCCAAAAAGCCACTTATGACACGGATGTTCTATTTCACGCGTATTGGACCTTGCGGTATGGCTACTGGGCTTGATATTGGGTTGGGGAATACCAGTTTGAAATATATTAGTCTTACATTCTACAGTAAGTTCAACATCTGTTCGATATTCACCTAGATCTGACAATTTGCAGCTATGTGTAAATCATCATCATTAGCGTTCGTTTTAATGTTTGCATTCCTTTTCCGACTCGAAAGCCCCTCGTGGCGGCTGGTTGCGATTATCGCGACAATGACTGGGGGTGTGGTGATGATGGTGGCAGGAGAGGTTGCCTTTTCGGCGCTGGGATTTGTCCTCGTGATATCTGCTGCCTTTTTCTCTGGCTTTCGATGGGGACTTACACAGATACTTCTACTTCGAAATCCTGCAACCTCGAATCCGTTTTCGTCCATCTTCTACCTGGCACCGGTCATGTTTGTATCTCTGTTCATCCTCGCAATCCCGGTCGAGGGCTTCCCAGCTCTGTTCCAAGGGTTTCGGGATCTCATGAAACTTAAAGGCTACGTTCTTGGACCTCTAATTCTTCTCTTTCCAGGAGTAATAGCTTTCTGTATGACGGCGTCTGAGTTTGCGCTACTCCAACGAACCTCGGTAGTGACGCTGTCCATTGCAGGAATTTTCAAAGAAGTCGTTACAATTTCCGCAGCAGGAATTGTGTTTGGCGATACACTTACACCGATCAATATCTCCGGTCTCTTCGTCACAATCGGTGCGATCGCTGCGTACAACTACATCAAGATTCGGAAGATGAGAGAGGATGCTCAGCTGGATGCCCATAAAAGTCGCATTGTCGAGCAAGGAGGAGGGAGCGGTAGTGAAGCCGATGGCGAGAGTGATGATTCTGAGGATGAAGAGTGGAACACTATGAATGGAACAATGGTGACATCTGATGGAGATATCATCCGCACGCCAGGGAGCCCATCCAGAACACGGAAGGGAGAGAGCTCAGCGGCGAGGAAAAGCACCGAGAGGAGCAAAGGCGAGATTGCGGCACTAGCAGCGAGTAAAAGAGAATTGAGTGATTGATTAGCATCTTAGCGTGTTGGCTTTAGAGATCTGATATAGTATACCCGTTGCAAGTGGGAGGGATTGGGATAGGGATGAAAGGCATACCCTAATGGCGTTTGAGGATTTTGCATATTGTGCATAGATTGGGGCATTTTGTGGGTGGTATATATGGAAATTGGAGATTTAACAATGGCTTGTTGTAGTTGAAATGGTCATGTGAGACTACTGTGAAAACTTTGTCGTGCTTACCATTGAGCAGCCACGGATGCTTTGAAGTATAGACCTCCGACTCAAGGAAGAGAGTAGAAGGTAGAGATCTTCCTTGAAGAGTCGAGGCTCTGTGCTTAAGAGGGAGATCAATGATGAGAATAGGTTCGCCTACTCTTCGACAAGTTTCCCAGTCTCTGTACTCAATAACCCGTAGTTGTTCTTGATCTGACCTTACCTTTCAAGCGAGTAAATCTTGCCAGTGAAGAAAACCGGCAACGAGAAATATTGAGATCGGTAAGAACCTCTAGTCGGTACTAAAGTGTGCGAAAGACAATGAGACAATAGATCTCTAGTCTACCGCTATCTGTGTCCACGGCGAGCTGGGGCTCGGCAAGTCTTCGGCTTGCAGAACATGCCGAGAATGTCGGATTTCAATGCGCGATAACTCTTCGTTAGGGGGCTGTAAATTGTGCAGGAAATTCGGAAAGATCAGTCTACTAATAATACTTTGTCACTCGAGTTGTTTGTAGCTTGTTACGAGTTAGGGTTTGTACTCCGACGGCGAGGTGTTGATATTTGGCGTTTCCTGGTTTCTGCGATCTCGGCTACTGCCCCTCCCGGCAAAATGAAGTACCTCGCTTAGTGTGGCCACCACAAAGACAATGACTGTCGTATATTTCTGCAGCGAAGTATTACTGGAACTGGAACGCTGAAGAAAAGACAGAGAACTGCATTCTCAGAAGTCTGTCTGCGCCGCGTTGTTTTTACGGGCTACAAAACTTCGGTTGTGGTGCTAGACTAAATGTGGGTCTTTGATGTCTTCTTCATTCACCACACGCAGAAGGTCAGCCATGATAGGAAATTGTAAAGATCAGGGATGATAGGAAACACTTGAAGATTTCCATTCTCCGTATAAGAGATTCTCTCTCTCTCGTTTGCTAACGGCCCGCAACCATTGGCACCATCTTCGCGTAAGCGCTTAGTATCAAAGATTCCTGGTCTAGAGCCGATCCCGGGCGCCTTCTCTCCCCACTTGATAGAAACAGACTTTATAGTTTTTGATATTGAAAACTCCCTCAACCAATCACAAGTTGCGAATCTTCAGCAATAGTCAAGTCGGTTGAATAGTGTAGATGGTTAGCACATGGGTTTTTGAAACAATATTAAATTACCTGGGACCTGGGTTCGAGTCCCAGTTCGACCTGATTCACTTTTTTTGCTGTTCGCGTGCGCTACTAGCGTCTAAACTTATGTGGAAAGGTTGCTGAATGCTTGGGCAAAACCACTTCACGATCTTGGTCGGCAAGCCGAAAATACGACCAGCGCTGTCTAGTTATATTTTGCCAACAAGGAAGTATTACACATCTCTAGAGTACCTTTGCGAACAACTCTTATGTCGTAACAAGGGCGCAGGGCGACATTCTAAAGTAAGAAGTAGTTTGCTCGGGCATTCACTGACTATCCGGCTCTCATGCATCGGATATTATGTTTTGATAGAGTGAGTGTTTCACATATACAGTGAATGAAAATCCCTGCATTTCAAATCATCAAATATTATATCTCTAGGCGGAGGGCGTCTAATATTCCGATTGTTTGGCGGCTGAGACTAGCCGAGGGGTGAGCTTACCTCCCTGTTCTTTGGGTAACGAAATCGCACACCTAAGCATTTACGGAAGATACAAGAGACATTGCCATACATTTACTCAATTTGTTTGAAGCACTCTATAAGATTCTCTCATCTGATAAGGCACTACAGTCTATCTACTCTTAGTGTGAGACACTATGGCAAGACCTGAAGCTCGATGGGATGAGGGACAATTAGTGCGCGAAGGTTGCTGATTCATACGCATCAGTGAGAGCAAGTTCAAGGTAAATGGACAAGTCACATGTATTGTAGATCTGGCAAAAAGTCTATGTCGATGGGGTCGACTCTCTACAAGTGGTAGTATTTTGGGTCGGATAATTGACTACTGAAAGACAAACAAGATTCTGGCATGCTACAAAAAGTCCTATCTTTCGTTGAGCTCGGATTTCGAGAGAATGCGAAGCATTTTCTGATATTACGAAACACGATAGAATGTATCGTTTTCGCTGTGTATTTGGAAGTAGTATCTCTTCAAGTAGAGGTATTTGTTCATTAACAAGTCAGACTTCACCACTGAGAGGTATTAAATAAGTCTCAGTAGTAATCTACTTTTAAAGCCATGCCAATTTCCAGCTTCGCAGATAAAGTCCTAGTAGCGCAAATGAAAAGTTCCTTGTAATATACGTCACATTAAAAGATATCGTAGCCCGTAAGCGAAGTCGCACTTGAAGCCTGCCTACTTAATGAAGACTATGAAGTGTGTCAAAAGAGCTAGTTGATTATCGACTATAATGATTTGTTTGCCCGCCACGAACTAGGTAACGTGGAATTCTAAACTCGACTCGGACTAAGATGAACTTTGTCACCAAGAATGGCCATTGTCTAAAATAATCTGGTACGCTTAGACTAAACGTCTCTTATAAGCGGATCAAAATGGCGGGAGGTGCTAAAGGCGTTAAACATATCAGTTGCAATTGACCAGAGGATATTTTCACTATTCATCAAATGCTATTTACAAGTGATAAAAAGGATATCTTACAACCTGTACATAGGTGACCCCGACTTCTTCCAGCTCTCGTTTCATGAGAGTATGTATTTACATTCGTCTGACTCGACTTATTCCCACCAATTTCAACCCCTCTTGAGCTCTGCAATTTTGGGTTCATTGCACGGCTAATAATGTCTATCGTTGATCTGGGACACAGTCTGGATATCACCTCACCTTCGAGCGATGGCAGAATCAACCGTCAAATGGAGTTTTTACTAGCGCAATTTCCGCTACTAAAAGCTATCGGTTGGCGACGCGCTCTCTGTGCTTCCACTTCTTCAGCAACAACTTTCAGAGCATGAAAATCAATTCGACCACGTATACGCAGTGTTAAAGATTCCTACGCAACAGCATCTGCGAAACGAGAAATTAGACTCCTTAGAGCTCACCTCCCCCAAAGATCGCGTCCTCTTCGTATCCGAGGACCGCTTGACCTTCCTGGCAAGAGCACTTGCTAACAAATTCTCCTATATACCCCTCGCGGATCACGATTCATTGTAATCTCCCTGAACTTTACGGTTCACAAATTTGATTGGCATTTTCCCCGCGGATGCTCAGTGTTCGCTCCTTAAAATCCATCTAAAGTTTGACGTCTCTTGATTGCATCAAGACCAGAATTTCGCCGAAATTTAGTACGAAAGTGCGGCATTAAGCTGTTGTCATTTACATCTTAATTATTTCTGTATTGTGCTGACGTATCTAGGTTAGATAATTGGGGATCATCCTGAACACGGATCTGCGTAATGTGTCGTTTCTTCAAGGTCAAATGCTTCACGTCTCAGGTTCTACTGGAGAGAGATCTGAGTCTAATCGAGATTTAACTACCAAATGCTGACCAGCACGCGTTTTTGCTATCCCCCAATCACAGATGACTGCTACTCTCATAGTTGTGAGGGCAACAGAAAAGGTACTAAATTCTCACTTTGATCCACTGAATAGATTCAATAATTGACATCGTTACCTTTGTTACGCCAGATCCGTCTTCTGATAAGTGGCCCCTTTGATGTCATAAAGAAGATCCAGGAACTTCATGAGTAGAAAGCAGAACACGATTGGCGAAAGTATGGGCTCGAAGGGGAGACTTTGTGGCCGAAGGTCAGTCATTGCCATGGGCATACGCTGCTTCTCCATAGAATTGGAGTAAATTCCGACGCAACAATTCAAGCTGGAACTGCTACTCGGAAACTTGCACGGAAAGATTGATTGGTGACGTCTGCATTCAAATTTCGAGGAGAGTTAAGACCTAGAAAGTTGATTTGGGAGGCATGGGTCGAGTCATTTAGGGGGTATGGTTCGGAGGGCAGTGATTGAAACAATTGAGAATATGATCATGAAGGATTGGAGGGAGATAAGAGACTTCTGAACTATGAGAAAGATAGTGGGGGACATTTGTGTTCCCAAGGCATCTGTCAAATCACTTGAACAAATATTCTCTCATCTAGTAGCTCGCAAGATGGGTAAGCAGGACGGCGGTGGTCGATTGGAGGAGTTACGAGATATGCCAATTCTTACCCTTCTGCTGTCGTGCCTGATATTATGTGAAGCAATTTGAGTCAATAATTGAGGATGTTTCAGAGGACAGACACAATAGAATACATGACAGCTGTCGAGATCATATGATTGGCCGAGGTTCGTACTACAGTTTTCGGGACAGGAGGGGAAGAGATGTCCAATGCACTTACATACTAGTACCAGTAATGAGTGGCTTTTTATATCTCATATGAGCTTACGTTGAAAAATTGCAGATGTAATCAATGATCACTAGATTTGCATGCTCATGATTTAGGGGTCGGGGGGTTCCCTACGAATTCGGGTGCAGGGCAAAGTGCAATGCTCAACAAAGAGAAACACAACAATATCAAAAGGGTTAGAATAATACAACTAAAGAATGTTATTTTTATTCCAGTGCTCCATTTTGCGCGTGTGCGATTGAATAATGTAGGCATACCAAATGCCTAATAGTAGAACAATATCTAATACATGGCTCACATGCTTAAACATCCCATGTAAAGCGTCATTTTGAGATCCTGCCCAAACCATATTGCACTGTCTCAAGTCCAAACATGTTCCTGCAACATTGTCTCATCTCCCAAAGCTCGCGCGCAACGCCATTAACTGTGCTCGGTCGCCCGCAGGTAGAACATCAATCTGTGATTGTGTCATGTTTAGGACCTGCTGGATCAACGCATCGGTGTTAGGATCCTGCTGCTGTTGTGGAGGAGGGGCTTGTTGTGGTGCTGGAGGAGGAGGATACATTCCGTGACCCTGGACTGGCGGTGTCCCCATTTGCATACCGAGTTGCCCGCTCATATGTGGAGGCGGAGGAGGAAAACCGGTAGGGTAATTTCCAGGCGGTTGATAACTCTGCTGTGGAGCAGCAGTCGGCGCGGGCGCTGGAGTCGCAGAAGCGGCTTCAACAACGGCTCCAAGCGCCTCTGTCGAGACGAGACCCATTAGAAGGAGAGCTTGGAAAATGGCATAGGAGAGTTGTGGTGCTTGATTGAGTAGCTCTGTCGCTTTATCTGGATTTGTAGCAGCTAGTGTCTTCATCTGCGAGAGAACATCGAGGAGTTGTGTGGGAGGAAGAGTATTAAGCGTTCGAGAGATCGCATCGGGGCAGCTGAGTCCCGGAGGAAGATCAACGCCTAGAGGTAACGGAGGTAGCGAAGAGGCGTTTGCGCTGTTTAGAGGAGGTTGAGGCATCCCCATCCCGTTTGATGGAGGAGGTTGGTAGGAATTTTGGTTGGATTGTTGCTTCGGGATGCGTTAGTACTGTACCACGATCAAAATTGCTTATGGCGTGTGGCTTACGAAATTGTTCGTATTATCGTCGTCCCCACCAGCGTCATTGGAGAAGTCAACGCGTAGCTTTCTGTTCATAATCTCGTAGTCATTGAGATTTCGTACCGCAGATGACGCCGAATCTCAAGGGCGCGTCAGTCACGTCGTGCAAGATCGGAAAGAACCACTGCGTACCTGTATCAGGGTACTCTGCGAACCCGAAGCCCTTTGGTCGTCCAGTTTCCTTGTCGTAGACCAACCGGAAATTTAACACTTTCCCAGCGGAGCTGAAGATGTCAACGATCTGCTCTTCCGTGAGACCTGGTACGAATTAGTGCCGGCCAACATTCACTTTCGACGACAGGAGCGTACCGTATGGAATGTTTCCGACGAAGACCGACTTGGATGGTGGTTTGGACATATTGATCGACGTAGGACTGCCTTCTGGACCTAATGGGGTGGGTTGTATTGAAAGAAACAAGTTCACGAAAGCCAGCAAAGCAAGCTTCTCGAGAATGAAGGCTGAAGATCACTTGTCACCTTGGAACGGTTGAGAGAAACGGAGAGAAATGGCACAGAAGTCTTTTGAAAAGGGTTTCTGGCTATTCTAATGCTGCTTGAGTTGTACCAACTGTCAATAAAATTCTCCCCTTGACCTATTGGCAGGACCACCCGAAGTTCTTGCCGTTCTGTCGTTGTTGTGCCTTGAGTACAAAGAGCTGATGTTTGATTTTGGTTGTGATGTGGCTCTCAATCCGGAGAAGCTTAGTCATAGTGTGGCTGGTGAATATAGTGGAATCTTTTTGAGCCTCAGAGAATAGGCGGAAGCTCGGCGGAAAGCAAAATACACTAGTAAACATTTGGAGCTCTGAACCTGACGATTGGGACTTCATCAACACATTCAAGCCATCATCTCTGCTTCCTCCATCGGCATCCTTCGCATATTCCGCCAAAATGTCGAATAGCCCTCAAGAAACATGGAGACAGCTACAGAATATGGTTTCCAGAGCCAGACAATCTGGCGGTGGGCCTGGCCCTAGGGGAGCTGCAGGAGGTATAGCAACTTTGATTTTGCTAGGAGGTGTAGCCGTAGTAGGCAGTAATGCGCTTTTCAACGTCGATGGTGGTCACAGAGCGATCAAATATACTCGAATTGGGGGTGTCAAAAAGGAGATCTACTCTGAGGGTATGGAGAGATAATTCTGAAAATCGGAAAGATTTTATGCTAAGTTAGACTGCTCGCAGGAACTCACATCAACATTCCATGGTTCGAGACACCAATAGATTTCGACGTTCGAGCGAAGCCAAGAAACGTTGCGTCTCTGACTGGTACGAAAGATCTTCAAATGGTCAACATTACCTGCCGTGTGTTATCGCGACCTAGAGTGGACGCTCTTCCCCAAATATACCGAACACTAGGCACAGACTACGACGAGAGAATTCTGCCATCAATTGTGAATGAGGTTTTGAAGAGTGTTGTGGCACAATTCAACGCTAGTCAATTGATCACACAGCGTGAGAACGTGGCAAGGTTGGTCAGAGAGAATTTATCTAAACGCGCGGCGAGATTTAACATCATGTTGGATGATGTCTCCCTGACAGTACGTTAAAGCCGGCTTCGCAAACGACTAGATGCTAATGAGATTTCAGCACCTCGCATTTTCGCCAGAATTTACAGCTGCTGTCGAAGCCAAGCAAGTCGCGCAGCAAGAAGCTCAACGCGCCGCATTCGTTGTTGACAAAGCCCGTCAAGAAAAGCAAGCCATGGTTGTTCGAGCCCAGGGAGAAGCACGATCTGCCGAACTCATTGGAGATGCAATCAAGAAGAGTCGATCTTACGTTGATTTAAAGAGAATTGAGAACGCCAGATCGATTGCAACAATTCTACAAGAGGCGGGAGGACGAAACAAGCTTTACCTGGACTCGGAAGGTTTGGGATTGAACGTATCGGAAGGTTACGAGGACAAAAGCAAAAAGTAATTGATGAGGGTGTAAAAGGAAATCTCCACTGTACGAGCTTTGAAGCGGAATAGCATTGTAATTGTAACAAGACATTTGAAGCATGTTTATATCTACAAGATGCATATACATCTCTAACAGTATATTTGAGACTCTTGTGATAGCTAGTGATGTTGATCTTCCTACCCGGCAAGATCAAATAAGTGGACACGTCTATTGTCGGTCTTCTAATAGTGGAGCGTGATCTTCGGCGCCTGATCAATGGGGACACAAGATGGTTCTTCGCTAGGAATATTTATTCTTCTTACTATCAAACGGTTTTTTCGTAGCAAGAGGCAATATCACATATAGCTCATTGAGAGCTTTTCATGTTCAAACTACAGACGCGGAACTCTCATGCTTTCCGCACGATGGCGGTGATCCACACCCTCATTTCACCAATTATCAAAACTTTCAAACCATCTCTTCAGCCTTCAGATACCATTGCCGACTTGCTTCGCGAGTCCGCAAATCAAGCTCCTTCTTGGACACAATATCGGCGTTCGATTTCAACATCCGGGGGAAAAAAACCACACGTCAATTCCCGCCAATTATACTTCTAGTCTGACTTGAAAAGCAACTTGGTTGAGTATTACAGTAGTTGCGAGGCCTAAAATTTCCTCGTGATATCTCCGCCAATTTGATTATGAATGTCTCTCTCATTGGAAGCTCAGCTAGGTACCGGCACTACAGAGTATGAGCAGCCTCGAAGCAGCCTAGAGTCAAGATGTGGGGATTGTCCGAGGCATATCATGATTAACGTCACAACTCTACCAGATATAAACTAACAAACACCATCCTTCCCTGGCTTAGCAGTATAGGAAGGGCACGAGAATCTATGGGTACGGGATTCGTTGCAGCGCTGTTCTTGCTGTCTTATGGACGAGGATTGATAACGCCACGGGAACCGTATTCGAGCTTAGCGATCGGGCAAAGTACGAAGTCTCACGACTCGTTGAATGGCCGCCAGCCAATTGAAGGATGCATATTGATGCTGCAACCTTGGAATCTGCAAGAACGGAGTTACTTACATTATTCCAGTGCGGGGCACCCGGCTTCTTTGCAGTTTTCCCTATCTACAACGTTTATCCGAAATCATGTGTGTTACAACCACTCGAGATATATACCTTGCACGTACCTGGTGGAGATGATCATGGTGGGTTATTCAACCATCCCATCATTGATATACTAGGATCGATTTCCCACAGTGGTGTTCAATGGCGTTCCAAGACAGAGGAGCGGGCAAACATCTGCATGAGCAACGCATTTTCACATCTTCAGACTGGGATCGTCATGATCAATACCCTCGAATTGACCCGGCTAACGCTCAATCGACAGCGCCTTGCATTTCTCATTCTTGGCATGGAACCAACAAGGTCTTTTGTTGTGCTTTGCCATCATGGTCATGCCCAGATGGCGGCTGCATGAGCTGAGAGGGTATAAGTAAGCTTTCCTTTCCGTAAGACTATGTTCTAAGATTTCATTCGCATCAATTGCTGTTTCCTTGTCGTGTACTTCAAGAAAATTGGACAAGATGGTGGCGATCATGAAGTCACCTACGTCTATTGCTTTATCTCTCGCTAGCATTCTTACCCCAATATGGTCGGCGGGTACCTTTACACCAGAGGCCATGCTCAGTGTGGACCGACGAGGAGTAGCTCTCCCCAACGAAGCTGGCACACTAGCACTTTACTCCGGCAGTCAATATAGCTTCACCACTCATAGCGGAGAGTATTATTTGAAGGTTATGGATTTGACTGCTAACGGCACGTCTACGCTATGGAGTAACTCGAGTTCGGTTAGCAATGCTGTGTGGTTACCTGGAACTGAGAGCAGTTTTGTTTGGCTTACTTCCGAGGATGATGGATCAACTAGTTTCAGTGTTGGTGATGCCACCAAGCCAAATGCGGAGTGAGTTCCAATTCGTTCTTCCTCTATTGCCTTGCATTGTATCGTTAGCTCCTGGCGGCAACCGAGCTTACCATATTCTCGCATTTCTTCCGGCACAAATGGAAAAGAGACTCACAAGGCTATAGGCCAATTCCCGCAGGTTCGGTTCCCGGTGCGATTGACGGCCTCAAAGTTGTATCAATTGGAAATGGTACTTATGCTGTGGCATTCATCGGTCCCGCTTCACCAGATGGGACGTTATACGATGCCGAGTTAGCAGAGGATCCAATTACTACTGGCATGATGTATACACAAATCTTCGTCAGACATTGGGATACATGTAAGCAAAAACAAAAGCACCGTCGGTTACACGAGAGCTAACTACAGAAGATCTCACCCCTGAAAGAAACAGCATCTGGTACGCTACCATGTCCTTGGGCTCGAAAAATAGCACTTCCGGTTACACATTAAGTGAGCCAATCAATGCTCTTGCTGGAACCAGACTAGAATCTCCAATCCCCCCCTTCGGAAGTACAGACAAGTAAGTATCCAACTGAATTAGAGTTATGGTGACTAACAATTCTCAGCTTCGATCTCGGAACCTCTGGCATTGCTTTTGTTGCCAAGGACCCCAAGCTGAACGCAGCTACGACCACAAAATCGGACGTTTATTATCTTCCACTTAGAACTTTCAAGGAAGCAGCACCAGCTCCCCAAGTTATCTCTACACCGCATCTTCTTGGCGCTTCCGTCTCACCAGCCTTTTCTCCAAGTGGTAAATCTTTAGTCTTTGTCCGCATGAAGGGCATCGATTATGAAAGCGATAAGAACCGTCTCATGCTCGTACCAGATGTCACAACAGGACTTGTTGCCTCTGAATTTTACAAGGATGCTGCTGACGTTGGCACCTGGGATCGGAGCCCAAGCACTGTTTATTGGTCTCCAGATGCTAAGACGCTCTACCTTATCGTTGAGGAACACGCTCGCTACAGACTGTTCAGCGTTGCTGCCAGCCCTTCAGTGTCTGCATTTCCAAGTATGATCTACGCTGACTCGGTATCCGAAGCTCATGTCGTCGACAGCGGTAAGATTCTTGTGACTGGAAGCAGCTACTTGGACAATTCCGTTTACTCGTGGCTTGACCCAGTCGCTGCGGTTGCCGCAAATGGAACATCTGGCATCACTCTCATTAGTGCCAACTTGGGCTATGGAGCCAAATGGGGCCTCTCTAAGAGTCAGATTTCTGAGATCTATTATCAAGGCGATGGAGATTACATGGTGCAAGCGTGGGTCATCAAACCATCATTCTTCAAAGAAGGCGAAACATATCCACTCGCATTTTATATCCATGGTGGTCCTCAAGGAGCAACGACAGACAGCTGGTCAAACCGCTGGAACATGATGGTATTCGCTGAACAAGGCTACGTCGTCGTCGCATTCAACCCAACTGGTTCCACAGGTTTCGGAGCATACCTCTGCGACAAGATCCAAAATGATTGGGGTGGAGCACCATACAACGATCTCGTCCTCGGCTGGGAATACATTGAGACTAACCTCCCATACGTTGACACTGAACGCGCTGTCGAACTTGGTGCATCATATGGAGGGTACATGGGTTTCTGGATTGCAGGTCACGACCTCGGTAAGAAGTTCAAGGCTCAATTCGTCCATGACGGATCCTTCAATACCCTCGCTCAATACGCATCGGAAGAGTTATGGTTTATGCAACACGATTTCAACGGCACGCTTTGGGATAATTTCGAGAACTACGAACGCTGGAACCCAGCGGCGCACACCAAGAATTGGACGACTCCGATGCTCATCGTCCACAACGAACTCGATTATCGGCTCCCTATCGCTGAAGGACTTGCCGCGTTTAATGTTCTTCAAGCGAAGGGCGTTCCGTCGAAGTTCTTGAGCTTTCCGGATGAGAACCATTGGGTGTTGAAGCCGGAAAATAGCCTGATTTGGCACAAGACTGTGCTTGACTGGATCAATGGCTATGCTACTCTGCCTAGTTATAGCCAACCTGACGATGAGACTTATAGAGCTACGTTGATGAATGGTCCTTGGATATTGAGTGGAAACTCGACGGTCAGTTAACTTAGGTTAGATAATGAATAACGATAGACGAAGTTTTGCCTTGGTTGTATAGAAAAGTAATATTATCACTCAATAAGTTAATTCTTTTACGCATCGACTTTGATTTTGCTGCATAACCATTAATAGCTTGCTGCTCCCTTGTAACAATGTTGGAGTTCTCTTCCTTCAAAGCACCCTCACATAGAACTTCTCATTAGCACCAATACCCCACTAACAATTCACCTGCCCGAAGCCCCCAAGCGGATCCTCGTAACCCTCATTCCCATCGAATCTGAGATACACCCCTGGAAACCTCACACTGCCTAAAGCCTTCTGTCCCTGGCCAACGTCAACGAAGTAAAACTCCTCGTATCCACCCTGAGGCGCGCCCTGTTGACAATTCACTGTCCCTGCAACATCACATTAACATCATCTCTTCGTCTCCATCATGGAAATGCATTTGCTTACCACCACCGTCACTTTCCCATCTCGTCATCGATGTGCCATCAATCCTCAGATACGCCTGTGGGAAGGCGGCAGATCGCAGAGTGAATGTATTTGTTTTGATCTTGTTTTCTGCGATGAATGACTCCCAGGCTAAGGACGCGGTCGAGCAAGAGACGTGACCGCTTCCGCCTCCTTGAGCCGATGTGACGCGCCGCCCGTCCATTCGTAGGTAAGTCCCAGGAAAATGAGATGATTCGAGGGCAATGGTCAGAAGTTGTGGTGAGGGCGAGTTCGGGGTCTGGGCAGGTGTCGGAGAGGCCATGGCTGCGTAGAATTCGACTTGCTTAGATATTCAAGATTGCAATGGAGCTTGACAGAACGCTTGAAAGCGTGATAAAAAGTGAAGATGAAAAGAACTTTTGGAGAAAGCGTTGTGGGTACATATCTCTTACTCCGCGGTACGGTCCAAAAATCAAGCGCAAAATGCGCTTGGATAGCAAAACGCGTGTACACGGTAGAGACATGGATATAGAGTATTAACTAGTAGGGATGAATATGTAGGAGCAATGACAATTCGTTTGATTCCCTGTATTAGGTTTAGCTTTCTAAAAGAGCCTTAATTATTCTACTATAAAGTACCGTCCCAAGTAACTCCCAACCCTACGAGGAACACGCACCCTGGTTATGAAAGAGCCAAATCGCGTCGTATCTATGTACAGACCTATAATAGGTCTATACACACCGTTTTAAGAGCGTCAAAGCATATGGTGCTTGCATATGGCCGTACCGCGGAGTAAGAGATAATTCGTTTGCTGCTTTCCACTTTCGGGAATATGCTGGTATCCGCGTTTTAGAATCTGATAGAACGTGGCTGAAAGAATTAGCTCATCTGACGCAGCTGATCCTTTCCTGTTTTGCAGTATGAATAGAGAAAGGAGTTGCTCATATATGAGACTATTTTTGACGGCGAGGATTGGTGTCTTTATTCAGCTGAGACATTGAACCGTGTCGTGACTATGTCGTAGATACCATTCATACATTACTAGCTATGAACAGTAAGAAGAGTTTCGAGGTTCGATCATCTAGCATTGGCAACGGGGCGGATAGTATTTTGATCCGATTATGCTAGTACCCTCTGCTTAGAATCTGCGAGATAAGAACCTACTTGAGTAATTAGGATCTTACCAAACATGTCTCATATGCGGGTGAGTTGAAGATATATAACTGAACGAGCAGGAGGTCAGCAGAACTTCTCCTTCATAGTCCTACATAGTCTTCGCGGACTGATTCTTCACAGAAGTTGGCGATTTCAATGTCTCGGAAATTTCAATTGGTATTGGTCTAGAACTACTAATCCAACATACTTTCGGAATGAGCTTCCAATATTTCTCAGGTAAGACAGATAAGACAGATAGACACTTTCGCCGACGAGGTCCCATGATGGTGGCGCGTACCATTCGTACTGCCGATGGCTCTCGACGTGTTGTTTCATGACTCTTGGATTTACAAAGCTCGACCATGATACAGGGGCGTATGATCCGATTCATCATTCACACTTTCTGGTTTACGGTGCCTTCAAACTCGCGCTTCATGAATAATTTTGCCGTCTTATCCCTCTTCTCGAACTTTTTCCCTGAGAGCCGGCGTGTTCTCACCTCGACCTGAATAGGCTCAATACCATGAGGCTCGTTTACTTCGGTGTCAATGAAATGTTTGAAAAACGATGCTGTCCAGGCTATCGTCTTGACCTTCTGTCTCAATAGGAGCACATCCGTTTTAGGAGCCAATAACCATCGCAGGACCTGTAAGTTGGAGTCTGTATGCTCCGTGTTGTCATCGCGCCATAGACTCGGGTCGACTTCGCTCGTGAGAGTATTGAGCAGTCTGGAGCATTGTATGGACAGTCTCAGATGATCAACAGTAACGATTGACTCGATCTGAGACATGGTATCTTGGAACTGTTTGAAGATATGTAATTGGGATGTGCCACATTGGGGATGCGATTTCTTCCACTGGCTGTGGGCGGCGTACAGAAGCTTCTCAGCGTCGACTGAGACGACCCCATCTCGATTTAGGTAATTCGCTACAGAATCAAACAATGGTGGGGTAACGAGTGTCTGTTGTTTGCGCATATTAAATCTGCGGTTCTGTTTCCGAGCGTCCGTTGCGAAAGCAGTTGCGGGTGCGCCGACGAGCAACAGAAATCGATTGTATATTTCATCTTTCGTCACAGGTACTGAGCCGCGAAAGATTGGCTTAATATGTACGTTGATACAGTTATCAAGTTCTACCCAACGCTCTTTCAAGAACCCTCTTTGATGGAGTGCATTGTATAGATGAGCAACACCACAGATAGTTGATACGCAATTGGAGTGATGCATTCCAATATTCGTTGTAAGTACGGCAAAGCGAAATGACTCTAGTCCATAATATAACGGACTGTTGTTATAGTAAAACCTCGGATCCCGGGAAGGAAGGATGACGTCTTTGTCGGAAGGACTCACCCCCTCATATAGTTTTGAAGTCATGAATCTGGACTTGAATCCTGTCATAGGGCAGTATTTGGCAATCCTCTCGCTAATATCTACTAGAGAGAGAAGCTGCTGTTCGTCGCAGCAACAAGGGTTGCCCAAATTGCACGCGCCATCGTCATCCCAAGAACAGTCTAGCGAGTTTAGCGTGACTGCGACCTGGAGACGAAAGTTTCGTCCGTGAAGGGCGGAGTCTTCTTGAAATATATGGTGTATGTCACACAATATGCGAGCTGCGAAAACTGCCTTGACGGATATTATGGCTTCACGGAGGGTCCGGACAAGCGTTCTGGTGATGATGTCCTCGATCGGAGAGTGTCCATTGTGAACAATCTTCTCGCTCCATCCATGCTTCGCGAGCCGTTCATTAACTTCACGAGCCTCACCGGCGTAAGAACTGAGCAGTAGATCATGTAACATCAAGATCAAGAAATTGTCGTCCTCGGGGTCATAGGTATGCATTTCCTTGCCGTGTATATCTTTCAGAGGTATCGAGGGTCTAACAGCTGGCAAGAGCCTATCAATACCAATGCGAGGTTGATCAGAGGTAGAAACGTAATTGTGGAGTGTACTGTAGGTAGACATATACAGAGGATCAACAGATTTTGTTGCCGAACGGGCACTGGAAGCTCGAGTATAAATCCCGTCATCAGAACATGGGGCAAGCTGTGCGATGATCGTCACATACGGTCGGTGCTCTTTGTACGGATAGGTGATTAGTGAAAGAAGCTGCTCTTCTGATTTGGCTATCAAGTCGATTGCAACGTCTGTGATTATCGATGCCGCAATGACAGACCCCTTTTGAGCGCCACTTCGCCACGCCTGGACGAGGAGCGCTCGAAGAATGTGAAGGTCTTTGAATAAACAGTACACAAGAAATGGTACGTCATCGTTTGAACCACTATCTAATTCATAAGATTGGTTGATCCTGGGTTCCGGCGCAGGCGTAGTACTTTGAACTGTATGATAGGTTGAAGAGTCATGATCTGGCAATTGCTCGACACCCAATTTTGAAAAGCGGTTACTGTCCAGACTTATGGTTGATCTCGGAGATGCTTTGACAGTTACTCTGGCGTCTTTTCGCTTCGTGTTCCGGCTTGATACTACGAAGAGTGGGGAGAGGCTTTGATGAGCACTGTCAAGAACGTTGATGAAATGTAGATGTCGGCTGTTCGAAGATGAGGCCTTGCCCGATCTCAAATCTACCGAGCCTCCTTCATAATCGTCGAAGCCGTGTTCTTGGAACCACGCGCTGCATCTCTTCCTCAATTGGATAGCGGTGACTAGAGCATGCTGTATTGAGATCGGCACCGTAACGGTTGTCTCCGTTTGCTCCGCCAGGAATTTTGCTTGAGAGACTAGATCCGCCGTTGAGATGACGCGATAATCAGGTTGATTAGCACTGAGGGGGGTTTGTTGACTGGCACTCTCAAGTGGTAACTGATATCCTCTCAGGACTGCTGCCGTTGAAAGCCATGTCGTGAACGTCCTGGTGCAGCTCTTGTATGTTGCGTACGTGTCCCCTAGAGAGTCGGGCAACATTATGGGCACAACGAGCACATATGAGGTCCGGAGCGAGCAGGCAAGTTATGTCCTCTGGCTGAAATGATCGCTGGTGGAAGTTGTTTTCTCTGTTCTGCAAGTTGAGAATGAGAAGGTCGGTCGCACTCTAGCTCGACGAGAGAAAGTAGAGCGAAAAATGGATCCGCGGTGAATGATCAGACAAGGCGGGACAAAAGATGTGCAGGATTGTCATTAGATATGTCCTGAGGCCGAACAGCGATTTCTGTAAGCAGATTGTCACACACTAGCAAAGTTACAATGATGGGATTCAGACAATGGTGAATCGCAGAACCACCCAGGAACCTCGCCCAGTTGCGCACCCGCTCAGAAGCGCTTAACTTATGATCATAGTAGGTGAATTACTTAACAATTCTAACTGTCCATTCACCGGGCAACCACACCAAAGCCACAATTGAAGATAGCAAACGGACAAGGAAAGAGAACGACACTATAGTCGCTAATCTTAACCCAGCCATAGAATTTCACCAGCGTACCATCTCTCAGACTGTTTGAAGGAGATGGACAGATATTCAAACGGATTGAAAGGCCAGAACCGAGAAAGAATAACTTGTCAAATCTGCAACTGTTCCAGCACCTTAGGACGTCCGTTGACGTATATCACACTTAGTTCACTGACAGTAGTCGAGTACTCTTGGCGGTACTGATATTGTCCCAGTGTGTATAAGAACAGACCTACTGTTCATTTGGCTTACTCGAGACATATTATCCTCTCAGGCTTTGACCATCATGAACAATACGCAGCGCCTATCTTCGCAATACAATTCCGAGTTTCGCTCGAACCGCCCTTTCATCTACTGCTCAGGAATTGTCCGTGGTATCTGAAAAGTGAGCTCGCAGAGTCAAGCGTACTCCGTTGCATATTGGTTTTCCTGGTGGTCGAAGTGTGAAGCATGTCGTTGAAAAAAGGTGAATGCACAGATACATCGGGCGACGCTAACACTGGACCCCTGTCGTAAACTAAAAGTGGGAACCAGAAAAAGTTGCTGGGAGAACTTCGACGTACAGCCGCAGATTCGCAATAACCACAAGATGCCCAAACAACGATCTGGAAACCTGAAGAAGAACCTTAAGGTCGAGGAGAAAATCCGAGAGGAAGGCGAGCAAGAGTCTGAAGTCGGAAGCCATTCGGAGAGCGACAACGAGAGTTTCGACATCCCAGAAAAAGATGCTGACGAGGAAGAATTGGAGCGACTTGTGCTCGGAAATGATGCTGCATTTAAGACCCAGCTGAGCCATGATGTGGACATTACCTATGGCTCGCAAGCCGAAGCAGATCTTGTTTTGGACGATGAGGAAGGGGAGGGGGACATGGAGAATGTAGAGGACGCAGATGTGAGTATTACCCCGCGATGTCTGAGCATTTCTGGGAACTGACGGTTTCTTAAGCTTTTCTTTCTCGATTCTGGTCCATCTGCTCTCAGCGAAGATGCTTTAATGCTGAGGGCAACCTCTGAAGAAGGCGAGGGGGGTGCGCCTGCGTGGGAGGATAGCGACGACGAGCGTTTAACCATATCTCTTGCGGGCAATACTCGATTGAGGAAGCTCCGCGTGAATGAGAATGAGGACATAATTACTGGAAGGGAATACACTAGGCGACTGCAACGACAATACGAGCGCATAAATTCGATTCCAGATTGGGCGAAGGAAGCAACTCGACCAACGAAAAGACGCCGCAGGTCCTCAGCGTCTTCTGATCTATCGCTATCCTCAAACGACATGGACGTTGATTATGATGATGATCTCTCCGCCCTTCCTCTAGCACGTTTGCTCCAAGACGCTAATTCATTGAAGAGGACCCCTGATAGCACCAATAAACGGCCCAAACTTCGCCCTGAAGTCCTTGATATTCAGCGATTGAGAGACGTCTCCCTTGTCCAGCCTTCTGCGATATCCTCCCTGTCATTTCACCCAGAATACCCAGTTTTACTTTCATCCGGTCCTGCATCAACACTCTATTTGCATCACATTGCGCCTTCGGCACATCCGACGCCAAATCCGTTGCTAACATCTGTCCACGTTCGGCATACCCCATTACATACTTCGGCGTTCCTATGTCCCGGTGGCGACAAAATATTCTTCTCCGGGCGTAGACGATTTTTCCATACTTGGGATATGCCATCTGGGACGATACAAAAGGTTACTCGAGTCTATGGGCAGAAAGATGAACAAAAGAGTATGGAAAGATTCAAACTCAGTCCCTGTGGGACTTACATGGCACTGGTAGGTTCTAGCAGGAAAGGAGGTGGTATCATAAACATACTTGACGCCGTAACAACACAATGGATCGCGTCAGCACGTATAGAAGGGAGACAAGGAGTAGCAGACTTCGCCTGGTGGAGTAATGGAAAGGGGTTAACGATTGTTGGAAAAGGTGGTGAAGTTGGCGAATGGAGTGTGGAAACGCGATCATTCCTCGCAAGATGGATCGACGACGGATATGGGCCTACAGTTATTACATTAGGCGGAAAAAACGGACCTGCACCCCTTGGTGGTGACCGATGGATAGTAATCGGCTCGGAAAGCGGCATTGTCAATATCTACGATCGGCGTGCCTTTCTTCTACCCAAAAACAAGATCGCAATACCGGAACGCCCACAGCCTCATAAAACCTTTGAGCAATTTACGAAACCTACGAGTAATCTGGAGATCAGTCCAGATGGCCAGCTGCTGTGTTTCAGCACGAAGTGGAAGAAAAATGCCTTACGATTGGTACACTTGCCAAGCTGTACAGTATACAAGAATTGGCCCACGGACCAAACACCGTTCGGTCGGATTACGGCTGTGGCTTTCAATGGACAGAGTAATATATTGGCGACCGCCAGTGAGCAAGGAAAGATCAGGCTCTTCGAGATCAGGAGTTAGATGGAAAATATGAAGACTATGATACCTCCCAATTATGACCAAATGCTCGAATCTTTACGTCACACTAGTGTTCAAGGGTAATGTCGGTCGAACTCATATGATGGTTTCTCAGATTGGTCTTAAGTTGATCGGCGCCCGAGATCCTCAAAATGGGGTTGGATTTACGAGAGTGTAATCTCTAAGTACTAGATTCTTCATAGAGGAAGACGCTAATTTAGCCTGACAAATACGTTGATTGGAAGTACTCACAATACGAGGAGTGATATGGTTTACACCGATCCGCTCTCCGAACTAAACAAGGCGCTTCAATGCAATGAGGAGTTTACTTCGCAGAATAAAAAATCAAAGCAGAAGGTATCCCACGACATCTAGAGCCGACGAGATTTCACGTGATTGTACCCATTACCCATTAGCGTGGGGGGAGGATGAATATAAATTCTTGAAGTTGGCTAAGGAGCAAGGAGTAAACGCCAGACTCAACAGGCACCTATGTATTCTTCTTTCGTGCTCTCGCGCTTCTCGTGTCTTCGAACCACTACACTTCGAATGCGAAAGCATTTGATTTCCAATAGTATTAAGATAGTGGCTGCTCAATGGTCAAAACCAATACAGCTGATAAATATGGAACGGACAGATAGGTTTCGGCAGCAATGTTTGACTCGACAGTGGGTCCTCGCGTCTGTACTTTGTTGCATTTGAAACTGTGTCGGCTGAGAAATAAAGTTGCATTAAACAAGTGTTAGAAATTCTATAGTGCTTGTTGAAGAATAATCATGATCGATTTCATCATGAACTACACGCAGCATTGAAACACAATCTTCTGTTGGCTTGTGGAGCTCGAGAACTTCAATATCGATAGTCCCCATTAAGTATTTAAGTACCTAGATAGACCATACATAAGGCACGTTGGCGATATGGAAAATATCTTAATCTCACTGTAAAAAGCAAGGGCGTATAACATCCTGGTATTTACTAGGGGTCGAAGCGAAGTGGGTCGCCGGCGAGGTCAAATACCAGGTTCCTGAATCTACTATCTTAATTACCATACTAACTCTACTATAGATAAGATACGCCTGGCAGAATCGTAAAACCTGACGTTGGAACCTGACTGTCCCGAGAGGGCCGGGTCTTCTGCATCAGCTTGAAATTTGAGTTTAAGACGTACGACTACCCATTGGTGAAAATTCATCCTCAATAAATCACGCCCGAACATAAAGCCATCGTATGGTCGTAAAATTCTGCTGCCATACCCTATAACTTTGTAGTAGCGGCAGTAACAACGGGTCTGATGTTGTGGTGAAATTGCATGATCGCCAGAGAACGCACACAAGGAAACGATCTAGAAAGGAATGAGAATCGGTAGCAACAGCTCTCACGACAGCAAGAACACTATATCCACGCGCCTTGAATTCATGCATTCCATAACCTTTCTTAACATATGTGTTTCACAGTATCATTCAACATACGTGCGGGACTAAATCGAATTATGCGTAAGCATTGCCCCTTATCCTACGGCTCCCAGCACGGTATCCCACGAAGAAAAATATGCTGCTACTGTGGTGGCATTTGCGAAGAAAACGACCTAATATTTGAATGGCAGAATATAACACAACCGGTCGAAACGGTGAGACTTGAATAATACAACACAGAGCTTATGTAGCGAGGAACATACTTATCTGCTTCCTCGAAGCGCTGAAGATGATCTATAAATTTACTCTCCAGCACCAGTGAGCAAACCACGCTGCATCATGATGAAATGCATCAATATGGGAGGATCGTTCCCTGCCCATACCACGTCCAAGGACCCACAAACCTGTCTCCCTCTCAGCGTTACCGCCCCTACAAGTCCCCAACATCGTATGAATACAAGCGAAGAAAGTAGCGCAGACTCTCCAGAATCGGCAGCAGAATTGTTTTCGGCAACAAGTATCCGGGATTCAAGAATGATTGAGAATGGGGGCACGAGAGGCTGGAGCTAGGTTGTTGCTTGCTTGTGTACATCGCGATTATCAGAAGAGGAACGATGAAGAGGAAGAGAGAAGCTTCGTGCCAGCCAAGCAGATGTTGTTCCGATACCCCAGAAGTGTGATTTGACCACTAGTGAGTGAACAGTTGAGGATGTTGATTTAAGGTCAACTTTCCCGGCGCTTGAATTACCATTTTTGTGGCTTAGATTAAAGATGCAACCACTTTCGATGACAAAATTGTGTTTGATTAACTAAAGCAAGCAGAGTACAACGCAGGACAAGGCTGGGCACCAGTCATATATTCAATGTTGTCTCTCCATGAATCCCAATAATGCCATTAATACCTCATCTGATTCTCTTCCGAGAATATCTGGAATGTCTAAACACCACGCCAAAACTAGGATGCGCCCACAATTTATATTCACAATTTGTCCCCAAGATCCAGTGCTATTTTCCGAGCCGTGCCACAAAAGAAACCCTACACTGAAGCAGAAGCCGCGTCCTTCTCCCGCATCTGCCTCAATATCTCTTGATCCTCCTCGCTGACAGGAACTCCTTCAACCTTCTTGACCCTCTTGCCCTCCCTGAAGATCATATAACCGGCGGCAGATGCGACGATACACGCAAGCGAGATAAGCAAGCCAACGACGGCACCTGGACGATCGAAACGGTTCATGCCCCACATGAACCCATTCAGTATGATCTGTAGTAAGGTGTTTATCACGAACATCCAGATGACGAAGTCGAGCAGCCATAATTTCGATGGTGAAGCACGCTCGCCTGTGAGTGGTGCATCAGGTGAAAGCGTCACAGGTAGAGCGAGTGCAGCTTCGTCGACACCAGGCGGTACAGGATCAGTTGCTGGATGATATCTGGGATCAATGTTTTGACTTCCTTCAAGCCGAAACCAGTCCCGTTGAATACCTGCTAGTCTCCTGAGAGCACGATGATCGTGACGATAACGCCATTGACAAAGATACCATAGATCTCGGAATCTCCATGGAATAAGACCCAGGCCAGTAACGCAAAATAGCGCATTGAGAATTTGAGCTGTGTTTTCAAGCCAAATCTTCGCGCCGCTATAGTCATCGTTGTACGACGGGTGTGCCATCGCAGGCGTAGCGTGGATGAGAATTAGGAAGAGCATACCACCCCAGGCAACAATATTGAGAGCGTATATCGTGAGAAGAAATCCGAAAGGAGTTATAACCCATTTCCCGAAAGATCGTAGGCCGATCAAAGTCGCTTGCTTTGCAGAGTGTTTTGGGGGAAATTGATATCCATTTTCGTAGGGGACTGAAGGATCATGAGGAGTTATCGTGTTGCTAATCTCAGCTTGTGTCGACACAACATTTCTAATACCATCTTCCATCTCGATTTTCTCGGGTATGGTCTGTTCCTTGGGTTGAGCTACTGACATTGTTCGTTGCCGGTGCTGGTGCATGACCTGAGCATCTGAGTCGCGATGCGCCGTGCTATTTCTCCGCTGACCTGGCCCTGACCATCCTTGGGATTCAAATTTGCCCGTTTGAATATCGTTCATAGTAGGTATATTTGATGCCACAGATCCAAATGCATGAAACATGCCCACGGGGGGCCTAGAGCGAGTGAATGATTGATGTGCACCGCGAATGAGTTGTCCGGCTCTTGAATTTCCATTGTTCGACCTGAGGGTGCTGGGCCGCGATGGCAAAGAAGTATCGACTACATCCTCACCACCATTCCCTTGCGCACTCCCTGACATTGTATCGTCCAGCTGAAACTTGGAAGTGATCGATGGTGGCCAAGTAGGTAGGATTCGGGCGTAGTTCCAAAGACCAATTGCTGCAAAACGCGACGCTTCACACAACAGTCTCTCACACAACACAACGATTTCTACCTCTGGATCGTGAGGGAATCGTCTAATTCTTATGTCGCTGTCAATTATTCGGCGCCGTAATAAGGCTGCTCGCAGGCTATATATGCAGGGCTTAATAGGACGCAGAATGTCGGTTAATCATCATACCTCCCATGTCAAATGAAAGAACGTGTCGGGATTTGCTGACTCTGCTGCAAGGCGCTGACAACTGCTAACCGAGTGAGACACTGCACTCCACTACTAAATCCGATGACGTTCCAGTCGCGACTCCACTAGCCGTTTCCAGCAGACTTTGTCTATAATACTAAGGAATATACATACTATACTCTACTCTTATATAATTATTTTCTCCTTGCAAATTCACCCGTACAGTAAAATCTGCTTCGGGTATAGTGTAGTGGGGTAGGGGAGCCTATAGTGTGACCCCGAAAGTGCAAGCCAGTTTATGTGTACGATTGGCCTTCTACGACCCTTATGCCGTTAGAAGAGCCGCATTTGTTCTGTGTACTTCGTATCTCGGGCACCTCTATTGATTGGTGGAGATAACCATCAGTACTGTACGTCTCGCCGCTTCTCCCCACTCTCTTTGGTAAATCCATACATCCTTAGCTATGACTGGCATTTATTCAAGTAGTGCTTGTGGCCAATGCTTCTGACCCCATAAAAGGTGTTGCTGGAGACGGATTCGCCCCCAGCATTCATTCGCGGTACATTAGTCCATAGGCGAATCTCGTCTGAAGGCTCCTACTTCGAAGTACTTCGAAGTACGAGGGTGGGATCAGAGAGTGTCGGCGATAATAGGAGTGTGTTCGACCCCAGTAGAACGAGTTGAATTGGTGAGGCCGTGGAGATATTGCAATACGCATCGGCCGAAAAGCATTGTCCAGCCAAGTCCCCACCGTAAACCCTTCGAAGCCAGTGTACTTCGCATACGGGTCAGACAGGGATGCTTAGTAGTCATGCATGACGCAACAAGTCCGACATTGCTGCTCTCGTATATGTTTCCAGGCTCGAGAAATCTTCGATCGCTGCGTCAGATCGTGTCGGAGTTTGTGGCGTGCATGTCGATATCCTATAGTATGCATATACAACCTTGACTATCCTCAGATTCGCAGAGTGACGAGCGTTCAAACAAGTTCCATCTCTCCCTTTTCGACATGCTCCTTGACGTCCGACCATCTTGCAACGACAACCTCACCCTTCTCAACTTCTACTTGAAAATCTGCGTCTCTGCCATGCCCTTGAACAGCTACACCCTCTCCAGCAAATTCCTTTGATCCAAGCCCTCTCACAAACACACCGCTCTCTTCGTCCGGACCCCCAATCATTGAAATTCCGCCCGCAGTGTCATTCAAGTTTTGCAGGTTCTGCGGAAAGCTGCCAAGGAAACTGCTTAAGTAGTGTTCGTGCAATAATTGCTGGTGCCTTGTTGCGTATGCGATCTCCATCTCGCTCATTCGTGCTTGTAATTCCGGCGTAGAAAGGTAGTAGAGGGTGTGTTTGTCGATTTTTGCGATTCGTGCTCGCAGGTAGGAGCGAATGAGGAATTTCCAGCGCTCGACTTCCGTCTGGATGATGATAAGGCTAAAATTTGTTTTCGGGTCCATGTCTCCTGTTAATTCTTCGACCTTCTCAATTTGTGCCTTGATTCGGTCCGTGACACGCTCGATTAACCCATCTTTAGGCCACCTACAAAGCAATTAGGCTCCTCTTTGGAGACAGACCAAGGGGCGGTCGAAAAACATACGTCAACAGTTCTGTGGTACCTCTTTCGTTCACCCAAGCTCTTGTCAAGGCTTGCAGGTCGGATTGTCCAGAGGGGTGCCCATGATCATAAATATTTTCAGCAAAAGGATCGTGGTTGCGATTGAGATCTTCAAGAATGTCTGAGATGTCCATGGCTGGGATATGGCGCGTGAAAAATTACGCTATAGCGAAGTACAGCAAATTCCTATCGAATGATCATAGTTGGTGTGGGAAGTTAAATATTCGTTGTGCTGCTGTCGCGCCCAAGGGTCCTTCGCGCGTCTTACGTCTTGAATTGCCCAACGCGAACGCGGGGCATTCTCGTAGGTCCCGGCTATTTCCCGAGAGTGCAGAAAAGGAGCCCCTTAAGCGAAAAATGGAGATGTTCAGCAAAAAAAAACGTGTAAGCGTCTCTTTGATTGAGCGTGTCATCCTTAGTGCAGGGGCCATGCTAATCTTCTCTGTATTGTTTGAATTTGACCGTGTGCCCGAAGGCAGAATAAAAGCTGCTTTCATTACTTATAACTTACCGAAACTGCGTGGAGCTTAGTGCTGAGTAGGTCTCAAAGCCCGTGGCTTCTAATTATTGTTGACATAATGGAGAGCCAAGCTTCAATAATAGTTTCGGCATAGTGGATACACGGATCTGTACTAGTCTCCAGGCTAGGCATTGGGACCTCTTTACTAATGACTGTAACCAGTTTCATGTCGCCCTGCTCCGCCTAGCGTTTCCATCCTACTACTCGCTGATGCTTTATAGCAAGACAATAACACAACAGATCCCTTTCAGAACACTCTATATTACATTGAGAATGCTCAGCAGATCTCGCAGTATGGATGCGGCTTTAAACTGGACAAGAGCCCGGGATCACGATACTAAGTTATCCTATTCGAAGCTTTACATAGCTATGAATATCTATCTCCATACCCGTACTAGGCAACATTGACCCTAACCATTAGTTAACAACTCTGTCGTTGGCACTTGAGCTCAGTCTTGTCGATGGTTCGAACCCTATTTCTTCCGATCTGAAAAAAACCGAGTCTGCCTCCCAAACATCACCAGCCTTTCGTAACATATCACATATAGTCGGTTGGACTTCACCGATGGAGAGTCACTAGCCTCAGCACGACCAGACTGCGTACAATGAAATCGGAGTAGTATTATACCTCTAACCCGAATCTTCCAGTCTCCCGTGAGCCCATTCTCTACTTCTTTAATACTCTATTCGTCGTGAGTTCCAAACTCTGTGTATCTCTGGGTGTAAAGCGCAATAGGGCTTTCTAGGAACAGATCCAAAGGTGCATTGAACGGGGTTCAATCTCGGTTGCTTTGTCAGCTAGGCTCGCGTAGTCCAAAGATCTGCGCCATGTTGTCTCGGTATATAGCATGTGAAGCAATTATCAGCAAAGCCATTGTGTTGTCATTTGAAAAGTGACGTCTCTAGCTAAGCCATGGGACAGTCACTAAAACACATGGAGTCCTTGCTTTCTTCCATTACCTCTGCGCTAGTAACGACTATGATTCTGTTCACTAATGTTTACTACCACCCTCAAGCCCTTGCCAAACTCAAGTCAAGACTACCATGGCGACGAAAATATGATCTACAATGCCAGAAGCGAGTGAGCGCCGCCAAAATAGAGTAAATCACCTAAATACGCTTGTCAGACTGGCTAGTATGATCGAAAAAGCTGAGAGGATATAACATAGCTCAGTGCTAAAATTTATAACATGATTCATCGCCTTTAATATATACCAGCTTAACAATGCTATGTAGCAAAACATACCTCTTTACACAAAAGACCAGCTTCTAAACAATCTCAAATTCCCGTTCCGCCAACGTTCCACTTCGACATAATTCCTGAGCCTCCCCTTTCATAAAATCATAACTCAACGCCGGCCCAACAAGCTGGAACCGATCATCACATCTTCGCAAAACCATGGGATATACAGCACCTACTACAACTGCACAGATATCTCCCTCTTTCATAATACGAGGGCCCAAGCCAATATAGCCATTCGCCGTCCGAAACACTTTTCTGCACATAGATGTCCACGTCATGTCTTGAACAAATCGATGTGCAGAACCTTTGGCAGCCATAGATTGGACGAGAGCTCTATCTTCGTGCGAGAGGCTCGCTAGAAATGTGTTGGAGTGATCGTCTACCCGTATTCTTTCAGATTCAAGTATCAGGGCGGCGAAATCTGCCTGTTGTTGTTCTTGATTTTGGCCGGATGTTGAATCCTGATCACCTAGAAAACCACCGGTGAGAACGTGGCTTAATGATGCAAGAAACTGTTCAACAGATGTGAGTGGTATATTAGGGTCCACGACGAGTGTTTTCCAGATGTGGTCAATCAGAAAAGGGGTTTTCTTTTGCAGCTCTTTGTCCAAGGTTGTAATTATAAGCTCGCTAGAAACTATCATGTTCGACGTAGCCCGCACCGTATCAATAGCAATACCGCGGCAAGTCAATATCGTTCTTGTTTCATACTCAGCGACTGGAACAGAATTGTCTGTCTCGCTTAAGCGCTGCGCAGGCCAGCGAAGAGGAGCAACCAAGTTCAATGCATGCCAATCTGGTACCCAAGTTGGCAGATCCAGAACGCTAGGCTCTTCGTGATGATCGACGAATGCTAATATCTCAAGGCTGTTCGTCCGTTCTATTACATTCAACGCGAGCTCAATATAGGCCTGAGCGGCTGTAATGGTATAGTTCGGCTGCACGAGTAGACTGCCATTGATTTTCGCATTAGGATGAGAGAGCAGAGCATAGATATAATCACGGGGATCAGTCGATCGGTGCACTCGCGCCCAATGGAGGACCTCTACGAAGCTGTGGAGCGGTCTACTGGAAGAGTCTGTGGCCCACACCATATTGATATGGTTAGCGACCCATGACTTCAAATCGAGGTTCGTGATTACCGATGCACCATTGTCATCCATGAACTTGCAGAAGGTCGCGACCTCACTCCAGTCCAGCCAGACGTCCTGAGTACCCCAGAAGAAGCGAGCGTGGCGTGCTAAGCCGACTTCCTGGATAATCCATGCACGGTGGAAGTACTCGACGTCGAATAACTCCTTGATTGCAAGCCAAGAGTCTAGTAACGGCTCGTCAATGTCTGTACATGTGTTTTTGCTTTTGTCTGTATTTTCGACGACTTCATCTCCAGAGTGTAAATGCTGTTGAGCTGCCCTCAAAGACTCGTATGGTTGTTTATTAAACGTTCTCAAGAAGCGAATAGCGAGACGAGCTCTGGACTCTCCCTTCTGGCCATTGAAGTCGTTGAAGGGGCCTAACCAGCACAAAACGTGATCTGCGTTGCTATAAACGGTCCCCATCAGACGGACCTGAGATTGACGCTCCAAGACATCCATTTGGTTGATGCATAATGCATCGATCCAAAGAAAGCGCGTTTGCTCAGGGAGTCTGAATGCAAGTAACGCTTTAGTAAGACCCCTGCCCATATCGAGTTGTCCCTCATGTGTGCCATCTACGCACTTCATGACCGCTGCGGGAGTTGAATCGCCCCATACATATGACAGAGCCTCGTAGGGCTTGCCACCGGCATCGATGTGCTGTGTTAATATATTGCAGACAAGAGGTTCGTCGGACGAGCCGGGATGAAGTTCCAAGACTCGGATACATTGTGGCGACAGAGGTTGATAGCGGTACCGTGGTAGGCGAGTCATTGTTTGGCTGGTCTCATCATGTACTTTGTACTACGTACCTGTCTCGAGCTCATGAAGCTGGTCGAGTTTTGGAGCGGGGGAAAGTCTTGGTAGTTGTTGTCGCTTATTTTTGATGCGGTTGCACAGTCGAACCTTGTTATTCAGCAAAGCCTCGTTCTTAGATGTTAAAGCCAAGAAAGTTCCCAAAAGTTATATCTCAGTTAGAAATTCGTCAATCTTCATGGTTTGCGCGATGTATGGAGCAGATGTCCATTCACGTGATTAGATGATAAGCCGTCCCGAGGTCCTCTAGGGCTGAGGTCGCGACGGCCCATAGGATACTGACTAGCTCCTTGGATAGTATTGACCGCGATTACGACCAATTGTCTCGTATCGTAGGACGACTTGGTGTAAAGATCACAGGAGACCAAACGAAAGGTCGTCCACTCATTCGCACGAAATCTCCCACACTCCTGCCAGCAAATGAAAATGGCAGAATTAGGGGCTTCGAAGTCAGATGTGTTTCCGCACGGAGAAGAGATACCAGAAAGGCGCGTCTCAAAGTCCTGGTCTCATTCACACCCAAGCTAAACTCTGAAGAAAGACTAGACGAACAACACAGTATCACAACCAAAACTCTAGGATTTCTCATTCATCCCAACATCCCACTCACCTCCTCTCATCTCAAAATAGCAGACATAGGAACCGGCACAGGAATCTGGCTCTTAGACGTCACCAAAACCCTCCCCTCAACATGCCAACTAACCGGATTCGACATCTCATCCTCCGCCTTCCCACCCTCTCACACAATACCCTCAAACACATCATTTCAAGTCCATGACATGCTTCTCCCCTTCCCGCCCTCTGAAATCGGCACCTACGACATTGTCGCAGTCCGCTTCATCAGCGTTGCTACCACGCGCGCAGAATGGGCTCGCGCAATCGAGAATCTAACCACATTATTAAAGCCCGGCGGCTGGTTACAATGGATCGACTCGTGCAATTTCGCGCTCTACAATTCCGTCTCTGGGACGTCGCGCGCCGCGTGTCGGGAGATCTATGATGGCCTCGAGCCGTTTCGGGAGAAAGAGGATCTGGTGATAGGGATGATGATGCGAGAGGCGAAGAATGTGAAGAGGGAAGATGTGTTTCGTGACTTGGGCTTGAAAGATGTGCTTGAGGATGTGTTTTCGACGGATAGGTTGCAGGATCCTGGACTGCGGTTTAGAGATAAGGGGACTAGAAATGCTATTGTCTGTTTTGCGGGGTGTTTGGGCGATTTGGTTGGGGTGGAGGGCAGTGGCTGGAGTAGGGAGAGGATTGAGAGGCTTGAGGAGCAGGCAATGCGAGAGATTGATAAGGGTATTTATCATACTCTTGATCAAATTTGTATTATCGGGAGGAAGCCCTAAACAAGAAATCGTACTAGTATCGGATAAGTCCCATAGCTGGACATCGCTTGGATTTTATTAGATCGAATTTGAAATTAAATTTATTCTCAACACTTCGAACACTTGCTCTTAGATTTCTTGAGGTGTTAGCTAGTGACCGCTGCCATCACTTCATTTCATACACCTACACGATTTCCACTTAGACGACGCATTTTTCACGTAATGCCCGTTGGCCTAACGGGTGCATTGATGACTGGCAGATAGGCTGTCGTTTTATCGCCGTAGTATATACAGTATGATAATTGACGTTCCGCAGTAAATGTGCACTCCAGTCATTACACGTTAGCCCAGGGTTAGTAGAAACTTACTCCTCTCCTGCGGAGTAAAGACTTAGAAATCAATGGAATAGTGTGATGAACGGCTAGACCGCACCTCCAAGTAATCCATGTATTGTAAGATATGTACGGGACTTATAAATATATATCGTCTAACTGTTTTGTGCTGTATGCCATCCAGTTCTGTCGTAAAACCCAATATAGCAACCTAATATCCAATTTCTACCTTTGCCTGCGCAGCCCATTTGTATATACACCTCCATGTACAGTACATTTCCTTTTTTACACCATACCTATCAAGACTAATGTAGTGTGATCACACAATCTTATACAGCAACTTCGCGATGAAGAAGCAACTAAGTCCGAAAAGTAACAAACCGGCGGTCAAGCACCAAAACCAAGTCAGGTCACCCTCATATTCTTGTCCGGGGACCCAGACGTTCATACCCCAGAGACCTGTGATAATATTCATAGGAAGTACGATTGTTCCTAGAACAGTTAATTTACCAAGAACGTCTGCGGTTTGTTCTTGTCTCTCATTCATCCGAATATTGATTTGGGCGAGGTAATTGCTGTGAGAACGCGAAAGAATTCTTTTCATTATTAGTATGCTATCTGAGCTCGAGATTGAATCGAACTTACTTTTCATAGTGAGAGAGATTGCTAGTCATGGTGACAATATGATCTTGGATATCTCCAAGATACAAACCAATCTCGGATCGTGGGGCGATTTCCCAATGCTCGTTGCAACGTTTCGCAAATCCCTTAATGACATCGGCTTTGTTTCCGAGAAGTCGATAGAGACCCATGACTTTCTTGCGACAATCCCCCACACGTCGCAGCATATCGCCTCCACTTTCTCCAGAAGTCCCGTCGCCATAAACTGATCCCTTTTCGTTGTTGTTGTCTGACTTGCCTTGCGGGGGTGGGGAGTGGAGCTTTAAGATCTCGTCATCGATATTATCAACCTCATCCTCAATATTTTGGATTAATGGAGCAAAGACGTCGGTGATGTCATCGATGATTGCGTAACTGATCCAATCTGATGACAAGATTAGGAAGTCCTTGAGTTGGCGAACTCGTCGTCGCACATTTGCAGGATGAGGCGTCAATGAAAAGTGGAAGCTTATCACACCCTCTCGGAAGACTACCACGTACATATTGACAGGTTCCAAGAAGTCCTCGTTATTCATATCCTGTTCGAATGATCGATAGTTGACGAAGTAGTAATTGCGGAACAATTCCACCTTTTCACGAGCTTCTTGCATCATGATATCTTCTGCCGTCAACGGATGGATACCAAAAGTCTTGGAAATGACTTTCATTTCAGCATCTGTTGGAGACAAAACGTCGAGCCACCATGTCGGACGATCACCATAACGCTTTGCCTTCTGCCGGGGCCCAGTATTCTCTCCTTGGAATGGTTTAACATGACCGTTGGGAGTTGCCTCGCTAGAGGTAACCTTTGATTCCGTCCCAGCAAGAGAGCCACCGCGTCTGTGGTCCGATCTTTGATCGAATAAAGATCCTTGTCTCGTCGGTGTTCGAGACTCGCCATCCGCGCCTGATACGTGCCGGATTTGTGACTCTGATCTGAGATTTGCCCCTTCGTCCTCTGACTCGGACTCCGAAGAATCTTCCAACTCGGGTGGATCTGGCACGAAGAGCTCTCTAAAACTACCACCTGGCTGTACCAGTTCTGAGATGGATTGACTGTGAATGGTACTTGGAAATTCTTCATTGAAGTATGTAAACCGGTATGGGGCGTCATCCTCCGCGCGATGCCATCCTTTGTGAATTGGTCTCAATCGTCCGCCTATCAGGTGTGGCTCTGTGATTTTCTTGGCTCTCCGCTCATCACTTCTACCCTCCTTTTCAAACCTACTCCAATCGTCCAGCATAGCCAGATCGGGCCATCTACCCCTTCTTCGTCTCGATTCGTTGGGTTGTCGATGAGTGGATCCCTCTCGGGGCGACTTATCGTCATCTGCTGCTTCAGACATGCCTTCCAAGGGGAAACAAACATCTTCTTCTGCTGTTAGTGCGATTGTATGCCTCCGCTCAAATCCTCCGTCTCTACATGGTGATGATCCAGGCCTGGGCTCCTGTTCCTCTTCAATTGCGCTCTCACTAAGGTTATCCCGACTGCCATTGAAGTCGTCTCGGGCAAGGAGATCCCCAAAACTCATAGCCCTATTTGAGGCACTAAGAGTTGGGCTTCCAGGGATTGAAGGTGGATAATTTACATTGTATGTTTCGGTCTGCCGTGGGAAAGACGAGCTAGGTCCGTCGAAAACTTTTCGTCTGCTCTTCGACGAAGACTTGCTGGAAGGTCTACGCCTCCTGGCAGAGGATGGCAGGAGCGTATTGGATCTTGACGCTCCATCATCACCATATGGAAATGTGGCACCGGAGCTCTTCGACTTCGACGAGGATTGAATGAGCGGGGTTCGTTCATTGTCATCCATATTAGCCTCCCCGTCGCTATCGTTCTTGACGCTCTTCGGTCTGCGACTTGTGATTTCTTGTGATTTGAACGCATTTGGATATGGTGGTCGATAGGAGGATGGAGGATCGTACAATGGGACGCCAAATGCGTTCGATCCCATAACAGATTGTCTGCGAGGCCGAAGGCTTTGATGTTCTCTATGTCGAACATTTAGCATGGTACATCATTGACGAATCTCGAGTCTTACCGGTGGTCAAGTAGGGCCTCGCTCTCAAGGCTGGTATTGCTCAAATTGCTACGACCTTGAAGTCTATAGAAGCTGGCTCTTGCAGTATTCTGCTCCTGGCTCTCTAAACGCGCACGAGAGCTCTCTGCCAGTCCGGATCCATCCTCCGTAGACAGTGCGAATGATTGTCTTCGGTTCCTCTTTTTCTTTCCCCCTCTATGATTTCGCTTTTTCTTGGAGCGGGATTCACTAGCAGCCGGTTGTAGTGCCGCATTCGAAGAACTGATATTCTCTTGACCTTGTAGAACTGTTGGTGCAGGTCTCTGAGGACTTTCTCTGGATGTACCTGATCTCGAAGGTCCAGTTGTGGTAACTCTTGGTGGCGCTGACATCTTTTAGGTGAGGCTGTATAGCCGGGCGTCGCCGACTTTGCAGCGTTATGTTTCGAGACTTGAAGGACGCAATTGAATTGCTTGGGTGTACGGGAATATTTCTCCAAAGTGTGTCTCTGTGATACGTGTGGGAGTGGGCTTGAGGAATCGAAAAAAATGAAATGAGGAGTCGATGGCGAGCGAGAGAAGGTATGCGCTAAGAGCTACCGCGCACGACTGGCGCCACGTTAGGGTAGGAAAAGCGTGCAAGTTAGTGAAACTCAACGGCCATGCCCCAGACAACGATATGGAGGATGAGAAAGATACATATCAAAGACCACGATGAGAGTTGTTGATAATTATCTGTGTAGCAACTAGAGGGGTCGATTGTGTAACAAAAATTCCTACAGTAGTAGTTGGGTGCGGACAAAGCCCGCTGGCTGAATACCATCTAGCTCGCAACCTTGAATCTCATGCACGTCATTGGCCCGTGCTCGCGTGCCTACTTACCCTTTTGGCTAGACCTATGGTTAGTCCTGATCCACGACTCCCAATTTGGAGCCTAGCAACCAAGGACTACTTCAAAACGAACAAAACGAACAAAACGAACAAAACGAATAATCGTAGGAACCTAACCCTCTTTCCACACCCTCCCCAAAGAGGGTAGGAATTTTCAATTAGTCGCTCGTTTTTAATTAGTCGCTGTTTGTAATTGGCCCGCTAGCAAAAACTCAGGTAGGCCCGTGTAAGGATTTTTATCTACAATTCTACGTTTTGTATGTGCACGTGAGCGACTAATTAAAAAGTCCTACCCTCTTTGGGGAGGGTGTGGAAAGAGGGTTAGGTTCCTACGATTATGTCGAGATACTTCCGAATGTATTGACAAAGCGCTGAAAGCTCCTGGGAGCTACAAATATGTTTTTCACTGATAAGAGATACTTGTGTCATACACGCCTAGATAAGGAGGAAACAATTGCAATTGACAGATCCACGGCATAACCTAAGGATTTCGTCGCCGTAGTACGTTAAGACAAGCAAATTAATACTCGAGCCTCAATACATCCCTTGTCAATATGCCTTAACCCATATCACATAGAGCTTGCGAATTGCAACGAGTTATCTTTTTCATCAGATCTCGGGAAACAAGGACATGTCCATCTCTAATGGCAGTGAGTAAGCGTTAGGAATAGTATCTTATGCCAGATCCTATGAACGCCAACTCTCTAAGTGCATATGCGCGACGCCATGCCCCTACTATACATACGTACACCGATCCCTGGACCATATTCCTTTACATTTCGTGGTTCCACTAGTGGCTCATTTCCCAGCCTGCCTCTCAAGCAATTCTCGTCCTTTCTTTACGATCTCCGCATTCTCAAAAGTATCCTTTCCAGATTCAGCTCCATTGATCGCACCTTCAATCAAGACTGCCGCAACCTCGTCAACTCTGACATTAAAGCTACCGACTATACAGTCTGGTAACATCTTTGCATCCGTGGGCCTGATACCACCTGGTCGCATGATGAAGGCATCTAGAGTCTTTTCATTTGCCTTAGCAAAGTCAATGAGTTTGACTTCACCCTCTCCTCCAATCTTTCGTAGATCACTCATAACCCAGAGATTCTTAGTTTGATCTCTCACGGTGATGATACCAGAGGTGTAGGCGAAGCGGAATTTGGTATTGGCTTCTCGAGCGATCTTTGAAAAGGCAGTGGCAGCTGCAATTGGGTAGTCGACGTGTACTTTGCGGGTTATGTCTCCGTTCGTTGATTTTGCGCCTAGTGTCCTAAACAAGAATAAGCCTTCATTCAACATATGCCTAAGCACAAGGGCGGCAACACCAGCATTAGATGTGTATATTACGGGAAACATTCTAGGATATAGAGACAGGTTCGGTCGGACCTGTAGTGCCTCAGTTATGCATAAGGACGAGGCACACAGAGTTTCGTAGTGGCATTTTCTTGGGGCGTTTAACGATATAACTCACCAACAGCAACCCTCCGCCCCTTTCAATTTCTCCATCACGTCCGGGGTATATCTCTCAAAATCCTCCAAAATCACAACCTTGACTTTCGGATTGTCGAACGGAGGTTCAGTCAATGGTCGCCTCGAAAGTGCAATGACAGAGGAAATAGATGTGTGTGAAATGGCTTGAGAAACCACTTCCCGGCCGACGAATCCACTACCACCAGCGACAATGAGCTTCATCTTGGAAGAAAGTTGTACCGGAGAAGAACACCTGTTCGAAGGTTGTGGTCAAGTCGTAAGATATGATGTGATCCAGCTAC
Organism: Chaetoscypha palmicola; assembly: GCA_003988945.1. Lineage (NCBI taxonomy): Eukaryota > Fungi > Ascomycota > Leotiomycetes > Helotiales > Helotiaceae > Chaetoscypha > Chaetoscypha palmicola. The sequence continues at coordinate 17,462 of QYAH01000120.1, read as the reverse complement.
GGCGTGTGAAGTATTCTCAGCTTCTTTGTTTGTACCCTGGATGTACTAGCTCAGGTCGGTGACCGAGGTAAAAACAATGGAGTGCAAATTTCAGATTATGAGAAATCACTTATGTGTATCATCGTCAAGGAGATCATTGAAGTATCAAACGACTAGCCAGGAACGTTTCGCTAGACACGAACTTTCGTGATCGTGAATGTTTGTTGGCATGAAGCGGGCTGACCAGGGTCCGCTTGCAGACTGGGGATGAAGTTCCACGGAGCATGTGAAATTTGTCTGATGGCCATCTCAGAAAGTATGCAATATATCTTCGCATATATGCATTCTCAAATTATGATACTGATCAAGTCTCCTGTTCGAAATTTGCCTACTTTAGCTCAATTCTGGGTATTCCCCGAGTCGCGTCGCGTCTTCCTCACAAATTTCATCCTTCCTTGGTTATATCATAACCGCGTCACATCGGAGACAGACATCACGACATGCACAGTTCTGGCTCTTTTCGTTATGGTATCCAGCTTGATTCTCTCGGCATCTCAGCTCCCAACGCGGGGCAGCCCTTTGTTGTCGAAGCCTAAAGCCATTCAATTCAGCTTGGTTTGTCTCAAATGCTAGCTCCCTGGTATATTGCACGGCTCACGCAGACTTACGATAAAGCAGAAAAATTGGATGACATTTCTGCTGATTGAATCTAGGTGGAAGCCGATATTTTAACTCTTTTTCGCAGCTCCCGCCGCCGCTGCCATCTTGGCTGCTCTTTCTTTTCGCCACGCAGGACATTTGATGCGCAGCAACACTACAGCATTTCCAACAAGAACCAGATCAACAATTGCTAGCCCAGTAAAGCACCATCCAACACCCATTTTGCTCACTAAAGGAGTAATTACGACAGATGCTATCGCCGCTCCTGGGTTGCGAAGAAGGTTCCCGAGAGCGAAAGCACCGGCTGCCTGTTGTTTTACACATTCTGTTAAGAATGCCGTTGTTGCAACGAATACCCAGCTCATTCCGAATCCGTCTGTTGAATAGTCAGCAAATAGATCTCACGGAGACGGGAAAAACAAGTTCTGCACATACTCAAAAATGTTGCAACGAGAACTGCCGCCGGGTGAATCTTGAAGTGGAGGAACCATCCATACATGATGCAGCCAGCGACACAGATCAGTACACCCCAGATTTGGTCGACCAAACGATTTTCAGGGTCCACTGTACCATCAGGAGACGCTGCTACAGCTTGTTTTCGTCGCCAATCCGAAAAGTGACCGCCAATCACCGAACCAATAATCATAGCGACCCCTGATTCAGTCAGAAATGAACCTCCCAACAGCGGACAATATCACTTACCGACTGCGAGGAAACCAAACCCAACAGCTGTTGTTGACCAATTGTAATCGTCTTCCAGTGCCGTAGGTAGATGGACGGCAATAGCAAAATAGGTCGAGTATAACATTGCGGTATTAAATGAAACGATGCCAATCGGAGCATAACAGAACATGCGCCAAAATCCGATGAGCGTCGGTTTAGGTGGAGCTGGCCCTCTCTGTGCTTCTGGTACAGGAGAGGCGAACAATGAAGGAGGCATCAGAATCAGTCCTTTTCCTGCAAAAATGGAACCGTTTCCTACCCGAGCTCTCAGGGTCTCAGGTAACATCAGTATGATAATTACCCAGAGTACGAAACCAGATATCGCTTTTTACACACGGTCAGCGTTTTCTTCACTCTAAGATCGATGTCATATACCGAGGAAACCAAAAATCCATCTCCAAGTCGTCAATCCCGCGAAGAGGCCTCCAAGAACAGGACCAAATATTGGTCCACATTGCGGTCCTAGTAAGAAGATCGACATTGCGGCTGCTCTATTCTTCATTTCTGTCACCTAGAGAAGTCAGTCCTTACAAGGAAAAAGGAGTTGTCGAGTGAACGCACATCTGCGACTGTTCCAGCACCCATACTAACTACCGCGCTCGATCCAAACGACTGAACTATTCGGAGCACGATCAACGCTCCGAAGTTAGCTGGAACAGCTGCAAGCAAGATATTGGCGACGATGTAGATCGCGAGCGATATGATATAAAGAGGTCTCCGCCCTTTCCAATCACTGAAACTCGACCAAAACAAAGGCTACTATTGCGTTAGTACTTATTACTTGATAGATGAACTCTGTCTCAACATACACCAACAGCAAACGTTGCCATGAATACCGAGACTGAGGCATTGATAGCTGTTCCAGAGACATTAAAATCGTCTTTTAATACTGGCAACGCAGGAAGATATATGCCTCCTGCCAACGGCCCCAAAAACCCAGCGATTGTGGTGACAGCTAGGATAAACCTTCGTCTCGCTGGCGAAAATCCCGAGTATGGAGGTTTAACTGGTTGGGATTCTGCTTTCGGTGAATTAGCCAGGTTTGTTGCCTGCGACTTTGTAGCTTCAACTGATTTTGTCGTCTCTGGTAGCTGTTCTTTTGACTCCGTGGGAGTATTCGAGGCACTACTCATTTGCGATTTCTCCTTCATGTTGTCTGACATATTTGGGATGTTTGATAGATCGCAGCAACGATGGCCAACAGTATATTTCAATTTCTCTCGGATGTCGTTCTATCTCAGGGGAGTCTTCTCGCGCGATTTACAGTTCTCGACAATTCAAAATGTTTTTTGAGGATAAGCTCAATTGGTAAGAATTGGCATGTACCATCCTGTACTGTACATGGGATTGCAACCCCTGTCCGCGGAAGGGTGGATGGCTTGTAAGGTGCGTCGGCAGCCTCATGGGGACCTTTTCTCCCGAAGCTCGGAACTCAATTGACATGTCAGCGAGCTCATGCACTGTGCGTCGTAAAGATCGAATGAGGCACAATTTATAGATCCTTGACAGTTACGTATTGCTGAGAAACCAGTTTACATTCGATATTACGAGCCCCCCATGGCTCGTGCCGTGTTGGCCCGTTCTGACTTGCAGATCCACGTCGAAGCAATGACACAATTGGCAGGCGCGAAGATCTCTTCCAGATATTTTCATAAGACGACTGTGAAAACGGGGTTTGCTGTTGGTGAAAACATGCTCATATTCTCTCACTGGAAACATACAGAAGCGGAAGGTTTTTGTGGTCTTGGCGTGTAAGTACATAGGTACTTCTTGGCAAGTACTTCGTATCTTCTACGGACCACTTCCAGAATTGGTCTTCTCTGGCAAAGTTGCGGGTCTCGAAGATCAAACTGAATAATGACTGATAGCGCTGTAGGTAAAGTTAGTTGCGGTGGGGATTAGTTGAGTCAAATTGGATGTTTGTAGGGTGTCAACAACGGAAGTGGGCTTTGTGAGACCATATGAGCACATTTTCCTTTCGCTCCAATTGACCATCTTTGATTGTTGTATTGACAGACCTCATGATTGATCTTCGGCGGTTACCATGCTTGAGCGTTGAGCAAGTTTTGTTGTACGTGTTGCAAATTTCTAGTGGCTTGTGCATGCATTGGTTGCACTGAAGCATTCTCACATGGTCTTGATAAGGCGAGCTGCCATCGTTAGGTCTTTTGATATGGTAGTCAGTCCTTGAGTTCTCTTGTCCTTTGAGCTTGTTCTCTTTTGTGCCAGAAACTCATCTCATTTATTCACTTCAACCTCCAACATGGCTGCGACTAACACATCAGACCGCGATTCGGGCGATGGGACGACTCCCAGAAAGACTGCAAAGCAGGAGATAATTAACGCCAATGAGATTCTCGACAACAATTCCGAAGATGACGTTGGAAAGGAACTAGCTTCGCTGGGTTCGAGGAGAGCTTTGGTCGGATGGCTCATTTTGTGCTACTCTGTACGTCTTCCTACCTGTGAGGGATATATGTGATGACTGATGTTTCCGCAGACTGGTCCCACCAGCGCTGTAGCTTTCACTTATGTCACCGCCGCCATTCAATCAGTTGCCAACCTATTGGGGCATATTCCGGGCACGACGAAGCCATGCGCGAAAAGAGGTGCAATCAAGTGTGTCGTGAAATTCGGAGCCGGAGAAATCGATTATCTGAGTTACATGTAAGATCTCATGATGATGTAGCAAACGACTTCCTGCTGACTCTGTTGTCTCACCAAGTCTGTACATCAGAGCTATTGGCCGAGCTCTGGAAGGCGTATTGACTATTTTTGTCTCTGGAATTGCAGATTACTCGCGTATGTCTTCCTGCGTACTCTGCTGGGAAACATGGCCTAAAAGCTGACAACTAACAGACTATCGCAAGAGCTTAATGATGGCCAGCATCTTCCTCTTTGGTGCAATGGCACTTCCATTCGCCGGTCTTGAAGGTAAAACATACTCATACCTCACTGGACTCACAACGCTATATATTGCTATGACAACCATTCAAGGCATCTACACAGTCCTTGAAGGTTCATATATCCCAATTTTCATGAGAGCAGTCAACTGGGGTCGAAGACATACCTCTCTTGAAAATTCAAATGAGATACCTGTAGTTACGGACGACGAGCTTTCCAAGAAATCCTTGACCAAAGGTGCAAGAGTCAGCGTTCTCGGACTTGTTGCTAGTAATTGTGGTGCACTGACGGCCCTTCTCATTGGTATTGTCATCACTTACACGAGAGGTTCATATGTGGATTCTGGCTATCACAAGTAATGTTTACGCGCCCCTTTGGGACTAAATTTTACTGACCTTTCTCTTCAGCTTTCTCCTTGCAATAACTGTGGCTGGCTGCTTGACAAGTAAGAAATCCGAACTCTTCGTACTCTCATACCTGCTTATTTGGTCTAGTTGTCTTCGCATGCTTAGGTGCATGGCTTCTCCCAAATGTCCCAGGAAAACAACGACCAGCTGGAAGTAACCTTGCCGTCCTCCCATTCCAGAGATGTTTGTTCCCTTTTCCTGCACAGTTTCGGGTCAGGCTAATATCTCCCAGGGGGCCGCCTTCTCCGCTCTGCGCCGAAATACCCCGAAGCTTTCAAATTCTGTATCGGCTGGGTGCTCTGGAACACAGGATACTCTAACTTCCTTTCAGTGATAGGTCTCCTCTTTCGTGAAGTCTCCGGTCTCACAACAGGTGATAATATCTACACCGTCTACACATTTACCAACGTGCTCTGTGCGGTCGCCGGTTCCCTATCTTGGATGTTCCTGTTCCCGTACCTCAACATCCCTATCAAACGCTGGGCTTACATCTTTCTCACGATCAACATCTCATGCGTGCTTTGGGGATGCATTGGGATTAGCGAGAACGTAACCATTGGGTTCAAGCACACCGCCGAATTCTGGGTTGAGCAGGTACTATTTATGAGTACATCCTCCGCGCTAAGATCGCTCAATAGAACGCTATACTCTTCCATGTTACCTAAAGGGGCAGAGGCACAGTTTTTCGGTCTTGAAATTACACTGGATCTTGCGACAGGGTGGATTAACCCCTTGGTGCAGGGGGTGATTCAAGATCGGACGCATAACTTAAGGTACCCTATGCTGCCTAACTTGTTCTTGATGTTGATTGCATTGGGAATATATGGGTGGGTCGATGTTGAGAAGGGAAGAAAAGACGCGGAGGTTGATATGGAGTAAATAAAGAGGCTTTCAGGGGTGAAGGACAGGCATGAATGGCTAGCAACCTCATACGTTCAAGAAAATAGGGAGTTACTGGATGGAAGCATGCGTTAAGACGCATACACAAGCAGCAGCTTCTCCTCAAAGTAGTAATATCATAATGATAGCCCGCCGAAAATTCTTTCACATTCTCACAGGCAGCTGTAAAGCAGCAGCTTCCTCTCTAAGCACTTTCGCTGTGTGACGAACCCCAAGCTCTTACTACGCCTCCCGTTGCCATACATGACATGGCGTCCAAACCCCTGGTAAGGCTTGTAAAACATGAGAAATGCCACTCTCACCGCTTCGATGCTTGAAATATTTCAAGATCGACACACAACAGGACGCTGAACCCAGTTCTGTACACGGCTCGCATCGCATCTTCTCGGCGCATCCGAGTAATTATTGCTGACGCTAGCATACACACGTTTCTCTTGGAGTACCGCAATTGGTGCTTTATAGATGCTCCACATAAAGGTTCAGGAAATAGCAGTATCTCGATACATGTTTGAGGATGTGTATTGTGTGGCAACGGCTGAACTTAGAGATCGTCTGATTGTACCCATCAGGCAACAAGTAAGATTTACTTTGTACGCCCCAAGGTCGATCCCAAAAGGCAGGTGGTAGATGTGCCGCAACGGTGAAATTTTTGTGTGCAAGTGATAGGCTGGACTTGCAGGTGGTGGATGTGCCGCGATCTTTGTGTATGCAAGTGATAGGCTGGAGCTGTAGGTGTCGAGGTCAACGACACTGTTTGGTTTTACGGAGAAGACGAATATTACGTGCCTTGGACTGGACTGATTGAGCTTGCGTTCCACCTCATGTTTACATGAATTTTGATCTTGTTGGGCGGTATAAACATCGAGTATATTGGTTAGTATGCGAGTTACTATATACAGTCCGGGAGTGATTTTCTTGGTCTGTAGCAGATTTAAAGTGATTGCTCATACTTCGTATAAATCCACCAATGGTCACACAGATAACAAGGTCTCTTCGCAGGAGTCCAGAATCTCTCTTACTTTGCAGTACGGTCAAAAAATCAAGCGCAAGATGCGCTTTGACACTTAAACGTTTGTGCACGGTAGTATGAGTGTAAAGACGTGCTACGAAGTATAGTTGGCTAGATAGCCATGATAGTACGTACCCCCACACACCTTTCAAGAACGTCAAAGCGAAAAGGTCTAAAAAACAGACCGTACTGCAAAGTAAGAGATACAAGCACCAGAGCCGACAATACTCAAATAATCGTAGGGATCTAGCTCTCTTCCACAACCCACCCTCCAAGAGAGTAGGCACGAATGATTAGTCGTACTTTTTGATTTGTCGTACTCTTGGTATGATATAATTAGCCCAGTGTATAGACGTCGGTGGGAGTCTTTAACGACGCCGACTAACGGGACCAATTATATCATGCCAAGAGTACGACAAATGAAAAAGTACGACTAATCATTCGTGCCTACTCTCTTGGAGGGTGGGTTGTGGAAGAGAGCTAGGTCCCTACGATTATGCCGTTGCTATCTAGGTATCAAGAAGCCTCGCTTCATGTTCAGCTACAAGATGCGCTATACTTTGTAACACTACCTTCCCAGTCCTCAGCCGTCAAAAAACGTCACCTCAGTCAGATAAGCCACACCCGCCCCAAATCTTGACTGCATCTGACACCTCTGGCCGCCCACTTCACAAACTCCCCGTTGCTTACCTCCGAAGGCACTAGTAACGAAGTAGTGAAGGACACACAGTGACTCCTAAGAATAATCGACGTGCCACCAAGGAATTTGTATTTGCCATCGCTTAATTTGGCCGTCAATAAACCTGCTGAAATCCTGAGGGCTGCTGTCTCGAAGCGGGAAGGTGACAAGCTGCGTTCAAACGCGTCACGAGCAGCATTGCTTACAGAGTTGTAGCATATTACAGGCATAGATACGAAATACCTACGAAGTAGGTACGTTCGTAAAATGGTGGGACAGTCCCGATTGGTCATTCCGACGACATGCCTCCCACCCCACACCTTACCACTCAGAATTCTCGGCCGCCTTGCCTCTTTCCCTTATACTTCGTACATCCTGTATACCTCGTAACTCGTAACTCCCATCCGTCTCCCGTGCCGTCCCATGCGCCCACAACAGAATACGGAGTAAAATGCCGCTCCAGGATAGCAGATGAATACACGTGCGTCAGCCAGCCCTATCGGCACGCCTAAAGGAACGATTCGAGATGGCGTTGCAAGGATTGCGAAGCGCGGTTGGTTGGCAATGTCTGGGCACTGTATCTTGACGACCTTGGCGATGTGGCAGGATTTGGAATGGGAAGGCAGAGTATGACATAACAAGGAAAGAAAGGATCAGAAGGTATTCCACGTAAGTTTGAAGATGGGGGAGGCAAGATTTGCAGGGTTACAAAAATTGTACGGGCTGGTGGGTTTTCTTGTGAGAAACTTTGAGCTCATTGTCTTATCAATATCGAGCTTCTGACTTTTTCATGCCAATGATCGTGACAGAGACTCTGGAAGACAGCACCCAATTCAGTCTGCGGGCCGGATAGCTTCTCACGATCTTTCGGCTGGTGGAGTTGGGAGCGATCAGCGTATCAAAAGTCTGAGGGGGTTTGAGGTAGATATCACACTTCACCGAGCTTGCGGGTACTGACGAGGCGGCCCCATAAACCTTATCGGGAAAAGGAAAGTCCCATAATGTAGAAAAGCTTGTAAATGCTCGGGCAATCTGAGAAATAAGCTTGTCTATGTTGGCTGCCCTAAAATTGTTTCCATAATGGACAGTCGAGGACCCATTTATTTCAACGTGCTCATCACACCATATCAACCTCTTTCTCAAGGGATCTAAACACTAACTGCAAAGCCCTAGGATACAACGGTCCAGCCTGTTCCAAAAATGTACATTCAGCGAAGATCCAGGTTAGATCGAACAAAACTTACAGGTGTCATTCTCTCCTTCCAATCGCCGTCTAGACCCCACTCAAATCCCCTTACCAGACTCAAAATCGTAATCCTGCATTCCAAAAGCGCAAACTTCTCCCCCAAACATACTCGCTTGCCGCCGTGGAAGCTAATGAATTCAGCTTTTCTCCGTCGTGCCCTATACATTTTATTAATTTCCTCGTTTGTCTGTCCCCAGCGTTCGGGCTTGAACTCGTTAGCATCAGCACCCCAGTTTCTAATGTCGCGATTTGTAGAGTAACAATTGTAGCCTATGAATGTGTTGGCGGGAATAGCTATAGGGGTGGCGGTGGAGGCACCCAGAACGGCGAGTCGAGAAGTACGGCGGTTTATAAGTTGGGATATGGGCGGAAAGAGGCGAAGGGACTCATAGATTACGGACGTCAGGTAGGGGACATCGGCCAATTCGCTTGCTATGATGTTCCTCATATCCAGGTGCGCAAGTGATTCTTGGAGTTTGGATTGAATTACCTGTACAATTTAGTAGACGCATTGTGGAGGGTGAGCTGACCGTACCGGGTGCTTTGCGAGGAGGTACAGAGTTGAGATTAAGAGGAGTTGCGGATTTTCCTGGCCTGCAACGAATGTTACGTTCCTAAAAGTGTTAGTGCCAACCTGTGAAAATTTCTGATCGTACACTTGCAGGTTATCCCGCAGTTGTCTATCATTAATCAGTCCTTCTTTTCGAGCAGCTAGTAATCTCTCCCCCAATCTGTCCGATCTCATCGAAACTTCACTTCCATGATAACTTCCTTTCAATTTATGTATCAGCTCCTGCGAAAAAGCATGCACTACTTCTCTAGCTTGGATACGACTAGGGACTGGAAGTCGATCGAGGAAAGGAAATGACAGGAATATGGGTTGAAATATTTGGCGTTTCACAGAAGACTGAAGGATGTTTAACTTTGCTTTGGGGTCCGTGAGAGTCTGGACGATAGATTAGTTATGTTTAAGGGAATAAAGCGAGACAGATGTATACTTCAAAGTCTGTTTGTAGAAGGCTTTGAGAGACATTCGCAATAGTATAACGTTGCAGAAGCTCTTGAACGGGAACGCCTCCTTTTCGGATCGCGGATTGAGTGTCTCTAATCAAGTTGCAAAGGAGATGTGCGTTCGAGACTAATGGTTCAACTTCAAAATCTCGCTGCAAACCAGGTTTGATGACATCCCTATACAGTTTCCAGTTGTCGGAACGAGCAGAGATGATATTATCACCTGCCATCAGTTAGTATTATGGAAATTTTCTGTCACACGCAGGTGGTAAATACCAAGAAATTCTGCGATCACAGCATGAGGAATCTTCTTCTGATTCCCCGTCTTCTGGTAAGTCTCCTCATCTTTGAATATCTCAGCTAGAAATTCAGAGCGCTGAACGAGGATATTCCATCTTGCTGCGAAAAATATCTTGACAGCTCCATGTTCGCGAAGTGGCTCTTCTAGGTATTTGCGGTATGTATCTTCTTGGTCTACATCTTTAAAAAGTGGAAGAAGAGAAACGTAGAATGGGACGGCCGGGATATGCTTGGGATGGGTTGGTGGAAGGAAGAAGAGATAATAGATGACAGCCAATAGCAAGGTGCTGCTGAGGACAACTTGGACGCAGAACCAGAGGAACATTTTCGGTGTGCAAAATTTGAAGTATTTTGGGATGTTGGAACTGAAGTCACATTCAACTCACAGCATACAACCATACGCTCGAATCACACCAAATAAGCACCTGTCGATTTCACATCGAGTTCAAAAACGTGGGTGTACGTATTACCGTAGTCCAACGCCTTCATGTAACCCGCGAAGATGCAGAAACCAAGCCGCCAAGATTTCTGACGTTCGGCCGTTGGGAGTGATCATACCGGGAACCGGTGAATTACAAGCATAAGCTTGCACTCGTAACCAAGAGTGGAAATTTACAAAGGACCTAAAGAATGGTAATGGTAATGCTCTGCAGGGTACCTGTATGCAATGTCCGGGGTTAAGATATCCTTGCTCAGCCACGCCTCATAGAGCAGTTCAGAGAACATTTGAGGGCGATCGGCAAATGAACCAAGTGCGCCTAGCCTCGTTATTTATTGCATAGCAGACTGTGTCGTGCGATATCCTGCTAGGTTATTGATTTCTTTGGACACAGTCCTAATTGCTAACATGCAGGTCATTAGAGAGGCAGATGAGTTCATACTCCGGCCAAAAGGGTTGAACATCAGTTGGGAGGTCGAGAAGAATAATCTCGATCGTTTCCTCCACGCCCAAAGTGGTCAACGACCTGCTTTCTGACTGCGTTGAGACCTTGTCATGCCAGCCACGTTCTGCGACGTAAAACATGTCGATACCTACTAGATCGGTATGTTCAGTGTCGGTCAGTACGAAGCCTCCACCGTAGATATTCCTATAATGGCCTTCCATTTTCGAACTAATATCTTGGAAGCGGCTCGTACCGTGTGATAATACCACGGGGTTGACAGCTGGCTGTGGACCAATACTAGATCGGTCGGATTGACTTCCCCATTTAAAGAAGCAAATTGCGAGACATGTGCCACTTAGTGAACCCCGAGCTCAAAAGAGGTACACGAAAGTGTCAGATACGCTGGCTTACTCATCGAACGCAGGACCTAGCTGAATTCAGGGTCCATTTCTTTACTGGTCTCGACTACCCAGAAGGATTCGCCGAGGGCTGCCAAAAATATCTGGCTGATAGAAAATACATGCAATGAAATCCAGAGACGTACTAGTCACAGCAATATTAAGTACCATCGCCCAGAACAAGCCGAAGACCGCACATAAGCTCAAAACGTAAAGAACTTGCTCATCCTTTGAATTTAGCCAACAGTCTAAATTATACTTGCTCAATCATACACACGTCTAGCAATGGAATTTGACAACTCTGGAGGCTCGGTCTATCATAAGACTCAAGCTTTGTATGTTCGAAGCCTGAACGGAGAACTAGATCGTATGGTTGGACCGAATCAACAAGAAATACAAGCAAAATGGCACGACATTCGAGCTCAACTTCCGACAGAGATAGACAATATCTCTACGGGTCCGCAGGCGTTGTGGAATTCTCAACCACCCAGCTCAAGCAACGCCGAACTGCAAACATACGAAATGCGGGAGCAAGGAGGAACTAAGATTGTCGGCTTGATACTTCGAGATACAGTAGAGGGTTCTAAAGAGCCGTTCCAGCAGTTCTTCGTCAACCTGATCCTCACTCAGATGCACTTGCATGCTGGTAAAGACGTAGATGACTTCCGTCTGCAGGTTACTCAACACGATCATACCATGGCTATTGTCAATCTTTTCGATGACTACCTCCGACACACAGGTACCAAGGACCAATGGAGCTCAGGAGGTCGAGACTATTTTGAAGGTCGAATTCGACACTTTACATCAAGGAACGCCAAGATCGAATTCTGCTTGCCTGCGTTTCCATGTAAATCTTCGAATCCAGATAAAGTTATGGGCGTCTTACCTGATAGGGGGGAAGAATTAGCACTACGGAGACTACACAGCTTCGTCCAAGAGATCGAGGCTATTTACCAGCCTGGCGCTAAAGTCTGGATCATCAGCGATGGTCATGTCTTCAGCGACTGTAGTAAGTCTCGAGTCTAAAGGACAATGCCGATAGTGCTAATCGGTGTATGTAGTTGGTGTTGATGATGACTTGGTCGACATTTACACAGCCAATCTCATACAGATGAATCGTCATATCAGTATCCGAGAAGGTGGCTCCGAGCGCGTTGGTTTCAAATCACTTGTCGATTTGTTTGACCTCAAAATTTCTTCAGCAGTAGCAACTGGGCTGCAAGTACCCGAGATCGACCATTTCCTCAACACCAAGGTTACCAGCGAAGCCGAGCTTTCTCGAAAGGTCTTGATGTCGGGTTGCCAGTCTGACAAAGACAATCTCCGTCGAAGAATAGACTCACAGGAGCCTTCGATCTTGGCGTTATATAGAGGGTTTTCCAGGTTTATGTTGGAAGATCTGGATCTCCATCCACACACCAGACCTATGAGCCGGAGTCAACGAAAGAAGCTTGCCGTCAAGGTCTCCTTTGAAATGATCATGGTAAGTCAAGAAGGCCATGGTTGGGTCGTACACGCTGACCTAGACGCAGAGGAATCAAGCATATTCTAATCTGGTGGAACTTCTTTTCCCAGACCATGTTCGCCTTTCGATTCATGCGTAAGTCTTGTGATCGGTTGATACGTGCTACATGCTAACACAACGTGGCTAGTCACACCAACAGTGGTCCCAAGTTTGGTGTACGAATGTTTGACAAAGACCGTGTCAAGACAATTCGTTCACTCGACGATTGCACAGAAACGGCAAACGCGTCTTGTGATCTGTTGCACATTCCTACTCCGTGGCACAATTGCATCTTTCAGTTCGCGGACAGTCCCATCAGCTATGTTGCTAAATCGAAGATCATCAAAGATGCAATGGACGCAGGAGATATCATGGGGAAATGGGTAGAAAGTAGCCCTGGCACAGGAGGGTATTTCGAGATCCGACGGCTGCCATCAAAGGTACATGATGAGCCGGCATTGGAAAAAGTTAAACTCCAGTCGGGTGGCATCGACGTGGTCGCGAAGCCTATCAGCTCCAATCAGAATCGCCAAAGTGGCAACTCCGGATCGCTATTCCAAAAGCTTGGTACCTGGGGTCTATACATCTTGAAGCTTGGAGGTGTAGGTTTCTTGGGTCTTCGCAGCAGCATATATGTATGGACCATGGGATGGATCAGAGCGCGATCATGATATCGAGATTGTCCGCTGATATTTGTAGAGGGAGGGGTCTTGGTTATAAGGAAAACCATACTTCAGTTCTAGATTTTAGACCTTTTCGCGAGGCGGTTGAGGTAATAAAAAAACGGCGCAGACGTAGCTTATATACTACGGGTTTGAAAATGACAATAGATGTTGAAACGCGTCTTTCAAGCTGTGTCCAGTGGGCTGACGTTGTCAGAACTAAGCGCGATTTCGTCAGCAAGAAAGCGGTGAGCGCTGCCCCAGCCTAGCCCAGACACTAAAATACTGCCCATGGATATGGTCGAAAGGGGAAAGAAGGCCAATCCCCAGATTTTGATTCTTCACTCACATCACAACAATATTTGTACTTCCACGACAAGATTTATGAGTTACGCAACTGCATCAATTACTTTCTCCCTTTGTTGGTGAATGTTTATCTCTGGACCCAGCGTTCGGCCTCTGCGTAAGTCCAAATGCAAATACAATATGACAATTCCCCATGGCCATGTTCGACCCCACCAAAGCTACCCCACTAACTCTTCCCAGACTCTGATTGCAAGTAACGAAAGGCACCATGGACCGAACAATTGGTCTGCTTGGTGGTGGCCAGCTTGGACAAATGCTTTGCGAAGCCGCCAATCCTCTCGGTATCAAAGTCATCATCCTAGATGCTGAAAATTCTCCTGCGAAACAAATAAACGCCAAAACCACCCACATCAATGGTTCCTTCACCGATGCCGAAAAGATACGAGAGCTAGCTAGGCAGGCTGATATATTGACTGTTGAGATTGAACATGTGGACACTCATGTACTGGAAGAGATCGCTGAAAAGGGCGTCGACGTTGGAGGGCGAATGAAGAAGGTGGAGGTTCAGCCAAGTTGGAAAACGTTAAGAACGATTCAGGATAAATATTTGCAGAAGGATCACTTTGAAAAGAATGGCGTCAGAACGGCAGTTTCAAAAGCGGTTCCTGAATCCAGTGTGGAAGGATTGCAATCGATTGGGAAGGAATTGGGATATCCTTTCATGTTGAAAGCGAGGAAAGATGCATATGATGGCAGAGGAAACTTCCCGGTCAAGTCGCCGTCTGATATCAAGGAAGCACTTGAAGTCTTGAAGGAAAGAGCATTATATGCTGAGAAGTGGGCTCATTTCAAGATGGAGCTCGCAGTAATGGTTGTCAAAACCGATAATGCTGCCTCTGTCGATTCGCAGACAAGCACAATCGCCTACCCAGCTGTAGAGACCATCCACGAAGACAGCGTCTGCAAACTGGTTTATCTCCCACCGCGAGGGATTTCACCAAGAATCCAAGCCGAAGCTCAAGCATTGGCCCGAAAAGCAGTGTCAAGTCTCTGGGGAAAGGGTGTTTTCGGAGTCGAACTATTCCTAATGGACGATGGAAAATTAATAGTCAACGAAATCGCCCCTCGACCGCACAACTCAGGTCACTACACAATGGAAGCCTGTCCAACAATATCGCAATACAAGTCCCAGCTGCTCTCCATCCTAGGCTTAATGCCCGCCTTCCCAAACTCCACCATCCCTTCCATGTTCCCCTCAGCAATCATGCTCAACATCCTCGGTGGCCACACCAAAACCTCCCACAACGAGATAATGCAAAAAGCAATCGCAATCCCAACAGCAGCTCTACACATGTACGGTAAAGAATCCAAACCCGGCCGAAAAATCGGCCACATAACCATCGTCGCGTCTTCAACACCCCAAGCCGAATCCCTCATCTCACCACTCATAACCCTCACAGGCGCCATGCGCGCCGAACGCAAAGGACTCGATCCCTCCTCCTTCTCAACACATTCCGTTTCCTCAAAGCCTCACCCTCTGATCGCCATAACAATGGGTTCCGACTCCGACCTCCCGGTCCTAAAACCCGGTCTCGCCCTCCTTGAAACCCTCGAAATCCCTTACCACGTAACCATAACCTCCGCGCACCGCACCCCCTCCCTCATGATGAAATTCGCCTCCTCCGCCGTCTCAAACGGCTTCAAAGTCATCATCGCAGCCGCAGGCGGCGCCGCCCATCTTCCGGGCATGATAGCGGCGTGTACACCGCTCCCTGTCATCGGCGTCCCTGTTAAAGGCAGCACGTTGGATGGTATGGATAGTCTTCTTAGCATCGTGCAGATGCCGCGCGGTGTGCCGGTTGCTACGGTGGCGATTAATAATAGTGTTAATGCTGCGTTGCTCGCGGCTAGGATTTTGGGTGCTAGTGATGAGGGTATTCGGCGGAAATTGGAGAGGTTTGCTAAGGACAGTGAGGAGGAAGTTACGGGGAAGGCGGGGCGGTTGGAGGAGCTGGGATTTGAGACGTATTTGGCGCATAAATAGATCTGGATCTTCTGATCAGGTGCTAGGGGGGTAGTATGTGCGGTTTGTTTATACCAGATCAAAATCTCTCGATTCTCCTCCTCGCTTCGCTTAGTGAAGAGTACAGGTCAGAATATTTTCTTACCTCTACTCTATCATTCATGATTCATCTAGCAATACGAAAATCCCCAAACCTCATTCCCACTTCCTTCTTGCCATGGCCGTTTCATTCATCGTCACCAAATACAGTACTTGGGTAGCTTACCTTCATCCTCAGTTGTCCTTCACACCTTTTCAGACTCCCGCCACCTTCATCGCATCGCATAGCATAGCATAGCACATCCCATCGCATCTGTTACGCAACATGCATCCAAGTTCAACCAAGTTTACTTGCATCGCACACTAAACACGCTCGCGCTATCGAAGTCACATCCCCCCTACTCAGGCCTTTCACATACCCCCATACCACCTCTTCATCTCCACCCATTCTGAAATCCAATCCCAATACATCCATCACATTTCTCTCGCTCACCCATCCAAACGCAATCGTACGCTCACAATCTCACTCATCCTTACCCCTAACCTGTCCTAAGTAGACATCCGCAAACCTCACCAGCTCACTCCCTCTATATCTCAAACCCCCCAACGCACCACCAACACTAACCCAAGATCTCAGCATTATATCGTAACGCGCAATAGTGTATTCAATATCCCGCACGATCTATAGCACGCAAACATCCTTGCAGCGAATGGCGCGTACATACACTAACTACACTACAGCATACCACACCACCCTCACCATCTCAGCCCATCCTCTCCCAACCACCCAACTCTCGCACCCAGAACCCCCATCCCAAATCCTCCCCTCCATACACAACACGCAGCCCAAAAGCGCCCCTCATCCTCTCCACATCCACCTCGTCCTTCCCATGAAATACATCCTGTCCAGATATCCATACCACTCGCCCCCAGCGCCCTCCCACGAACGGCGTGGAAACTAGAATAAAATCAATCAATTTCCCACATCCCCAAAATCCTAGCCCTAAAACAGTATCAACCTCCACAGACATCCAAAAGAACTATAATCCATTCAATAACAATCCCAGCCTCCTCGTGATATCACAGAGCTTAAGATCCCTATAAAATCATCGCAGCAAGAGGGAGAATCCACCTACGTGCACGCCTGAATCTGCCGGCCGGGGCTCGTCCCTTTCCCTCTATCCTTCTCCGTGCCTCTTATTAGCTAGCTAGCTATCATCAACTTCCCTTTTAATTCGATTCGATTCCGCTTATTTATTCACATACACATACCTCCTTCCCCACCCTCGATCTATAAAAGAACCAATGCGCACCTCATTCCACCTAGCATCTTCTCGAGGAGAAGGAGGGAAGACGTCGGGCGCCCTTGGGAGAGTGGTTCAAAGGTACTATACTTGGTGTTTTGATACAGATGTGCGGGGAGAGTCAATGAGTCTCGAGAGAGAGGAGCGTCTCGTCCATGAGCGAAAAGGTCTGGAATTTAGGGTTGGGATCTTCTTGCTAAGCTTGGGCTCAATCCCAGGTTCGTAGGACGTACCACGTATAAGTGCTCGATCGTTGCGTCCCGAAGGAGTGTAGAAGAGGGCAGAGGGTGACCACTGGCAATCTTTTCAAGTCAAGTCATTCCAGCAGAGGACAACAAGAGATCACATGTAGTACAGTAGAAACTCGCTATAAGGATGTGTTCGGGACCACGTAATATATCCTTATTATCGAGGTTATCCTTATATCAAGGTCTTATATAATCCTTACTACTAAAGAATATAACTATAAATAGATATAATCTTCTAAAGTAAGAGGGCTAAAGGAGCCTCTAATTATAATATAT